>JAIPMN010037809.1:1293-21113 GCA_020650975.1 Apostichopus californicus
CCCCCCCCCCCCCCTCAATCGTCTTCAAACGCCTCAAAGCAGTAAAAGATCTCTCAGCTTCCGTCGAACTGGCGGAGGAGACGAGGAGCAACCGCAAGAGAGCTTCGACTTCACCAAACATAGCCCGTACCGCTGGATTCATCAACTTGAATATTTGTCTATACCCTTCAACCGACGACGACTGGAACTGGCCTCGAAAGAAAGACAGACTAAGCTTAAGATTGTCAGAGAGCTCAGGGTACCAACTCACGAGATCTGGGTGGAATTCTCCAGTCAGCAACATTGAGTGATATTCGATGATATGAATCCTGAGATGTGTAAGCTCTAACCAAATAGAGCCACGACACTACTCTTTTTCCAAATGTGTGGGGGGGACATTTGATATTGTGTCCCCCACCCATCGAAATGTGGGGGGGACGTGTCCCCCCGTCCCCCCCTGGATTGACGCCCATGGTTCTGTTTATAGATAATTATTGATCACTAAAAAGGTCAAAGTGGGATTAATGCAAATCACACAACCACTAGCACTGATCTTCGCAATACCATGTACACTACGTATGAAGCATGTTGTGAAATACTGCACCCAACGAATTGCAGAATTCCAATTGTTTTCTAAACTGTCAGTATACGGGATGACGAAATGAAAAAAGAAGTGAAGGAACACTTTCAATGGAGCTGATCTCAGTAAAGATACAGTAACTACCATTTTACTCCACACGCGTGAAGATAAATCTGCCAGGTATAGCCTAACAGTTTCTACTTATTAACCTTAAAAGCCTAAGTTAGGCTAGTTAGTGATATATATTGCTAATAGTATAACTCGGCTAGTACTATGGACTAAAGTATAACACTGCCAGTATATATTGCTGTGTAAGCCTCACGTGATAACGAACAGGTTAGGCTGCCGAGTTTATCGTACCACGCATGTAACAGAGGATAAAGTGACCGATTTGGAAGGAAGTCATGAAAGCAATGTGCACGACATTTTCAAAAACTTTCAAGTGGCTTGGTTTAATTTTTTAAAAAACTGCATTGAGTTACTCTGGAAATGTCAATGTAGCATGTTAAGAGTTAGACCAGAGGAAGTATTAAAGGGGGTTAAGTGTTAGAGCCTAACGTTGGGCTAGGCTAATATTTTATGTTGTGTACATTCAGTATAGGCCTCTGTTACTTAATAATAGGCTAGTTTGAAAGCCAAGCACTGTCTAGCTCTCTTCAAATTTTACTAAGTCAAACCTGGAAAATGTGATGGAAACATTTCAAAG
The DNA here is from genome assembly GCA_020650975.1 of Apostichopus californicus. Lineage (NCBI taxonomy): Eukaryota > Metazoa > Echinodermata > Holothuroidea > Aspidochirotida > Stichopodidae > Apostichopus > Apostichopus californicus. The sequence continues at coordinate 2,559 of JAIPMN010037809.1, forward strand.
GTTATCGCTGTTGGAACATATTTGGCTATTTTGGGGTCACTGGAAATACTCTCTAGACTATATAGCATAATTAAGGCTAATGGAGTATGTTGCAACAGACACATTCTCAAAATTAGACCCAAGTCTACACAGTAACATGCAGTTGTAGAAAAGCATTTTAAACATTCTTAATATTGAACCTCCAAATTCATGCAGGCTAAGGAGTTTTCAAATGAAGTGCTGACCTTCCAAATTATTCACAGCCATTGCCCATTCAATTAGATAAACCTCTTTGTTGCAGAGTTATTCTAAACCCGCACCAGCCTTCATTTCTTTGACGGCCGTGGCTATTCTTACGACTAGTCATAACAATTATCTATAAACTATTCTTACGACATCGGCGAATTCATGCGCAGTAAAGTAAATAAAGCAACTGCGCGTGTAGTAGGGGTAACCCTAACCCTAACTCTAAACCCTAATCCTACCCCTAACCCTAATCCTAATCCTACCCCTAACCCTAACCGGAAATTATTGTTACTCATGGTCGTAAAAATAGTACTCCTGGTTGTAAAAATAGCAACTGCGCATGCGTATTCGGAAATTATTCTTACGACTCGTCGTAAGAATAGCCACTTTGTTCTTTGACATTCTGCGATATGATAAGGAGGCACAACAGACAGCCTATTCACAAAAGAAATATTAAGTCACTTATGCAATTATACTATACACAGCCCATTCCTTTACAAATGTAGAAAATGAATGGCACAGAAAGATACTGACAATATTCTTAGAGACATGAAAGTTTATTTTAAATTACTCTTTTTTTTTTAGTTCAAAAGTGGCACACACTTTTGGTACACAAAATGAAAGAAATATATTAGGCTGTATCGCCATAGTAACCAGCACAGCCTTATTGGAGACTCAATATCACCTTCAGTTTATACTACAGAGGGACATGCTTACAATGAACAACTTGCCCCACAACTGATAAAACAAAACAGATTTCCACAAAAAGCTTTGTAATAGGAGTTGGGTGGAACAGGAAGGGACATGAGTTTGAATTGTCATATCAAAGTACAATCATGAGGTGTGAAAAATTTGGTAAAACTTCAATTTTGCCAAAAAATTTTGCAACCTTTGCAAAAATTTAAGGAAATGTTCTAGGAAATAAAAGGGTAACATTGAAAGTTGTGAATCACATTTTATGGCTCTGTGTGAGCACTTTTTGACTTTTGCAGTTTGGCGTTAGCATCAGGAAACACCCCTTGGTGAAAATTATCTAGCTGTAAGCAGTATGAGGAAGTTCTTCATTGAGCATGTCCATCACATGTGATAATCATGGTTTGGTTTATACAAGTCTCCTTTAAATAGCCATAAAAAGCACCTGAGATTTATCAATGATGAGAAATATTCTACCAATCTCTGGCCAAAAAAATCTTTCTCAAACCGAACCCCTTTTTTTTTTTTAAACAAGCCATCACTTTGGGATAAGGTCTGTACTCTCACAGTCATGACAGCTGAATGCCCTACCAGTAATATCACCATGATGGTATGAAAAATGATTCTACACTAAAAAAAAGTCTTCAAAAAGATAAAGAAAAACTTACATAAAAGCTTAAAAAATTTGATTGTCAAGGAGAAAATTAAAAAATATTAAAACTTTGGGAGCATACCAATATATGCAGTTGTACACTACCCTAACTCGAGATTCGTATCTTCGAAACAACAATAACATACAAGAGGCCCATCTATACCTGCTAAAATGAATTTATATTCCATATGAAAACAATGTGTAAATTTTTTTTTTAATTTTTCCTTTCTGTGATGATGATAGGACACTTTCCTCGTTTGGTGAGATTTTACCCTGCAGAAGTTTGAAGAGGTAAGAATGCCCACAATGGTTCTTTAAACGTCATCAGTATTGGTCCCAAATATGCTCGAATGTTCGTCAATGGTCACCCATGCTCAACATTCTAAAAGGAGTTACCCACAGTGCTGAGGCATTTAATCATCTATGTTAACAACTCTAAATGTCTGAAGATAATTTGGCAACTATCAGGACCTTCAGGAAAGAATTTTGAGAACTTGTAGCAAATTAGTAGCATGCTTAAAATTTGGGACCGAATAATGATGACCTTTAGTACATTATATCAGGCAAGTCTAGTCCTCCCTTATGTTTGGTGATATATTCAGCAGCCATTATAATACAAAGAAATGTTTGCCTAATATTATATTTAATCTTTTACTCTTGAACCATGACGACCACAAATGTGGCAGTGTTGTTGGAAATTAGCCCTGTAAGTTGCAGTGTTTGGTATTAAGTAGCCATTAAAGATGTTGTTATGACCTTAGGCCATAGTACTACATCTAGTGAATAGGAGTGCCTATTATAGTGGAACACTAAGTGTAGCCTACAGTATATGTCAAAAAATAACACTTGAGATATAGTGACTGCAATGTTTCAAATTAATATCAGAGACATTACAGACTTGTTCATTCAAACCCAATTATTAACAATTTTAATATCTACAATTATGCTCTTAAATATAATACACCCCATTAAATTTAACAATCTAATTAACGTCGTTAAATATTAAATATTAATTTATAACCAACCAAAGCTTTTGATGTTACATATTTTCCAAAAGAGTACCAAATATTACATTGCATAGCTAATATATATCTCAATCGGTGGTCACATCTAAGGAGAGATCTTTTCCTTCCTTTCATTTACAGATGTGAACCTTTTGTAATCACAATACCATATAAGAAACATCCACCAGTAAATAAACTGTATATAATCAAAATTAACAAGTTTGACAAGCAACCATCAAATTGATTTACAAAATAATTTCGCACAGTTTGATATTCAATTTCGCTGATGACTGTATAAGATACAAACCGGAGTTAAGGAATAATTTACAACAGTAGAAGATATCAACACAGTCTTATACGATCTGCCTAACATGAGTAATGTACTCCATTGTTGATTACTCTGTAAGAATTGAGAAAAAGATAATTTCATCATTACTAAAATAAGTTTGCACATTTAAATGTCAAAACATTTAAAAGTTTAAAATCGTTGTCAGTCAAAGGATCCCATGGAATAACAAATTTGCAGTTAAACATAAAACCGGAAGATTTGAGAATGGAAGAAACAATAACAGAATTACCTATTTATGAGATGGAGGTATGGACTGAAGTCATCCATACGCTGGTAATATTAACCATATCTTATTCTTAGAGATGAGAACAGAACCATTTGACTGCCTTTAAACATTTGATGAATATTTATAAGAATGTAAAGTATTAAGTCATATCTTTAAATAGCTAATATGTGGCAAAAATGCAGCAGTAAGACATGGTTCTTCTACAAGTTTAGTCAACCCTGGCAATTTTATTCAAAGAAGTATTTGCATTTCACTCTGCAATATTCAATCTAAACAAAATAAAATAAAGAGGTTTTCTTACGATCAAAGAAATAGTGTTATTGGCTTTCCAGCTGATCATGTCTGAAACCATGGTTGGGATCAAAGTCTTTGAGTCTAGACGTTACTCAATTCTGAGAAATGATACTCGTTAAAAGTCACCATACTCATGTCCGACACTTTATACTCAGTGGTATTGCTAAATATGAGGCCAGATAACGAGGGAATACTCAAAATACAAATTTTTACATCGTAAAACATGTAGGTACTCAATGTCAATAAATTATGGACCATTTTACAGTTAAGTTACGGTGACTTTTTGATGAATATTTACAGATGGAAGGGTACAGCAAGTCCCTAAGTATCTTTGAATGTTATAGACACATGTATAGAGTATGTTTCCATACCATGGAATAATTTATCAGGTATCACATAGCAAAATGCTATACAAAATAGTCAAGTTGCTATACAAGTTTAAAGATAAACTGTATAGCAGTTTGTCTTCACAGGAACCATAGTATTCAACGATAGAGAACAACTTCGGAGCATTCAAAAATTGCCAAACAAAATTTGAACACAATTAATTCTCTGCATACATCTAGATAAGGCTACACATTTTACTGTAAATTTTTTTCTTTAAATTTATTTGTTAGATGAAAGTTTTTTACCATACTGTAAGTACAAGATTTAACTTCTCCCAGAACATTCAAGTAATATTGATGAATGCAAAAGAGGGAATCAAGAAAATATTGTTAGTCAGACGAGAAATGCAACATCACAAACGCTATATTTGTATTAGAAGTTGAATAGTTTCATATCTACTGTATAACAAGACCAAATGAGCTGTTCCTTTAGTATCAGTTAGGATCAAATTGATCAGAGGCATATCCATAAGTGGGTTCATACAGTAAGGTCCTTTGAACCCCCTCCTGCCCCATTGAATGCCCCACCCCATTGTATGCCCCCCTCCCCCCCCCCCAAGAGTCGGTTCTGACATTGAGCCAACGATCACAACTGTCAATCAAGCAAGGAAGCCATTTACAGAGTTTTGATGTTTTTATTAATTTTTTTTGTATTAATATGGCTTTGTGTCAAGTGCAGTTTAAATGAAGTAAGAGTGCAGGTCCCCAGTTCTCATCCTCGAACTGGGGCCTCCTGAAACCGTAGCTATGTCACCGAAACTAATTCCTTGTTAAGATTGCACATAACAGTAAATGAATAATTTTTTTCAAATTTGGATAACAGCTACACTTAGATACCAATTAAACTGAAGCAGCAAATCACATTGTAATTGACTTGTATTGTTATATGTTAGTACAGTGGAGGCTTTACTAAATATGTATATATGTTTTGAGTTTGTGTCCCTTTTCTGCAATCTCTTTCTGTAATATATTCATGAATGCCAAAAATATGCCTTTCCCTTTCTCTCTCCTTTATTCCCAAACAACAATATATGCTAGAAAGGCCAACACCGGTCACAAATATTTAAACTTTTATATTTATATACAGACATTCTTAAAATAGTTGAATTCAAAGTTTTGAGCACTTTCTGATGGTAATACAGTGAGCTTAAAAGATAAATGTACATCGTTAATCTGGAATGCCCAACCATTTTTATAAATATTAAATATCCTGGTTTCGCATTGCAAAATGCTATGCAAACAAGCACAAATTGCCAAACAAGTGCAAAGATTTATAGCAGTTTTTGTACGCAGGAACCATAGTAGCTCATATGAGACAAGTAACAGAGCCATACAAACAGCTACTTATTCCCCGGTTTTACCAAAAGCATCTTCTACTTTTCATTATGTTACACTTTGTAGACTGTACAGAAGATTATTAAAGGGAGTGAAGACTCGCGCCAAAAGAAACATCTAATGCCGGTAATCTGACCTAGTTTCGAATGAGGTGAAACAGAAGTGTTAGACACCACCATCAATCCCAGAAAATACACACACAGCTTGTTATCGTCGGTAATTAGACACTAGTGTACAGTCAGTACATACAGCTGCGGTCAATACTCACAGTGTACAAACGATATAGCGATGGACATCTCAGGTCCAGCTAAAGATAACAAGGTATCACGTTTCATTACTGTCTGCATTTTGTAGCGACAAGAGAAAAACTTCACTTGCAAGCAACGGAAAGTTAACTTTTTAAAGATAGCGGCACGCTGTTTGGGGCGAATCTTCAATGCCTTTAACTGTCACCAAAATTCTCAAGCAACACAAACATTGCTCAAATTTTCCAAAAGTATTAGTAAATCAATTATAAACAATGAATATCTTAATGATCAAAGGATGAAAAATTCCTGTCAGATTGTCAATGGAACAATTGCAAGATGTGACCATAATTGGTCATTCCTTGTTGTTCTAGCATATTTGGGGGCAATAACGACCATTGAACGATTCCCAATTTCCATCTGATTGCTCCGAGGTGACAACGGTAAGCATGTTTAAGATTTGGACCATTTGAGGTTATTTTACATTAAGTTCAATCAATAATTTATATCTTAACTTTTAACAATTATTAAAAGAGTAAATTGTGACTTATCTTATTATATTAAATATAATACCAATAGTTGAAGTGTCCCAAACTATTTTAACTAGATCTCAATATGATTTTTTATTAAAATTGAAATGTTACATCTCCAAATTTTAAGTCTTAACTTACAAATGTATACGCCAAATGAGTAAATACCATCACAGTATGACTCAGCTGTCGTAGCCCATCTATTCAAGATTTAAGCAGCTAAAATCATAGTTATAGGCTTATAGCCACTGTGGAGTTCTCATCTTCAAACAGCTGACTAATTTTTTCTTCTTTATCTTCTTATTTTTGTAAACCTCATTTCTATTTGATAAAATCACTGGCAATTGTTAGATAAGTATGCTTATATTTTGTAAGCTTTATGAAGTGTTGGTATTGCAGTTTTAATTCTGGCACTACTAACTTTCACTTATTCTATGTTTTGTAATAACTGACTGGCTGAATAAGTTTCAAGGTTACCCTATCCTTTGTAACAAATAGTTAGCACACATTTTCTTCCCCAAACTTTGTATAACACAATTTCTTTTTTAATTTGATAACACCTTCACTTTCATTACACAAAACTGCTATCAAAACTGTAAACATTCTCATGCTCCATCTCGCCAACAACCAACAAAGTCTTGTGTGGAAGTATGGAATGTTTAGTTCCACCTCCCTACCTCTGCTCTGGCGATGATCACTAAGACAATGTCACTGACACGAAGCTTCACCCATCATGATACAACCCTACGGTGAATTGAAAGTGCTGCGTTTGGTTCTAGTGGTAAGAGTTATCAGTAAAAGTTTTTAACAAAGGGATACATGACTTTTAGGTGTTCCCTGTTTACATTCGAAATATTGGCAAGAAGAAATCAGAAGTAGTACGGCCTCTCGTTTTTCTTTTCTTTTTAAATTGCATGTTTTCCCGCTGCCTCTCTGCCTTCCCCATTGCATTCAAGCTAACAATCTGTGAATATATGATTCTCACTGCCCTTACACATTGGCAAGATGATGATAGGGTTCAAGCCTAATAAACTCTTTTTACTCATTATTTCCTTTTTTTCTAGTGTATGAAGCTGCTTTAGAACATTCCCAGCCCCTCCCACTCTCCCACACATGTACTATTAGCTCTCTGGATGTTTTAACCTCAATTTAAATCTGTAGCAGTATATATGCAAAATGTGTAGCAGCTGGTAAAAAAAGGAATAGTGTTACCATAGTGACTGAACAAATCTTTCATTGCTATAATGCCCAACTGGTTGTGGCTAATTGGCAAGGACCATCCCACTTTCACAACCGAAAAACTTGAACAAACGGATAAGAAACTTAAAGTAATAGATATATGGAATAAGTTTTGTAATTTACAATTATATTTTTGTCCAGAGAGTAGACAGACATGGATACATATTTGACAATGTAAACCACCAACTCTGCATTGACGTAATAAATAAATTGTCATAAATATGAATTTTTAAAAAAGTCAGAAGAAAATAGCTCTTTTGCCATGAGATTAGACAGAATTCCTCTTTCCCATTGTGAGCAAAAATGGCCTTGGTCAGACTTTCGTAGCCTCTTTTCCTTTTTTTTTTACACTTTCCATTTGTGTTCCCCCCTACCCTGCTCCTCTCATCTATGGCTGTAAGTTAAAACGACACCACATTACCTGGGTTGCACAAGCTTTTTCATATATATTCAAAGATATTTTTAACTCACCATGTAGATATCCTTAACGATATCCAATTAACGATATTTTTTATGTTTGACAGACACTATAATATTTTCCAAATCTCATGCATTCCCCCATCCACCATTTTTTTTTTTAAGGATACAGTATTTTTGACATTCAGTTCACTTACATATTGTGTGACATTCTGAAATATCACCTTAGTATTCATCATTTTCCTTTCTCTTCCTCAACAATTTCTTTTGTCACTTTTGATATCTGCGACCAATAAATTAATGCGGGCAAACTGAAGGACGTGTACAGTAGAATCCAAAGGAACCAAATTTCATGCGTTTTAAGTTTAGAAAGTGTTCAACATTTGTTCATTACTCAATGTAGAAACTTTTAATTAACAGAGCTCCCCTACTTTACAGACTAGATGAATTTTGGTACGCACCCAAGACACGTAGAATTAAGAAAATATGGAACATGTAAACGGAGCGAAAATAAGGAAATTTTTAGAAAATGATCCGCAAAATACTGCAAATGCAGTTCTAGATTTGTTGACAGTCCATGGGTTAAGTCTGTGCATTAAATGTCAATCACGCCTGAAGGTTCCTACACGGAACAAATTTGAAAAGGGCATTCTCAACCGCCCACTGACCATATTCTAAGCGTCTTTTGAATGAATCATGAAACATTTCCCTCGAGAGAAAGAGAGAGAGATTCTTCTACTACGTCAAAACACTCGAGCAAGATTTACTACCAAACCTTGTCTTCAAAAGGTCGTGACTGCTGAATATTGCTGGTTTCCACTCAAATGGCTAAACTAATAAATCTAATCTGAAGTTCTTCTTTGTGGACAAACACTAAATGTCTTGTAAACCAGCAACATTCTTTCTTTCCATTTTCCCCTCTCATAGTATGAGAATACTCCTTATAGACTAATTCACACAGGAGTTTTGTTATACTCTAAACACAGGGAGACTGAAGTTTATAGCAAATTGAATGGTTATTTAATTTATTAATTAATTATCATGAGAATACTCTGTACTCTGATGTTAACATCAGAAATTCCTGGTGTATATCAAACAATTTGTTACCCCGAAAAGAAGACTGATTAGAGCGACTTCCTTACAAACAGACTTCCTTACAGACTTACACAATACCAATGCTTGTTAACATAGCCTGAATGTACCCAAATGCCTAGAAATCATTTTAATCCAAATACCCAGTTGTTGGGGAATCTTTATTAAAAATCCTTAACAGCAATTTAGAACAATTTACAATTTATGTGTCAAAAATAATTGAAAGCAAACACATCACCATTGTACTCCCATCTATAAATATGACTTCACACAAAAATGTCAGCCTACAGTATAAAAAAGTATACACAAAAGCATCTTTTGTCATTAATATGCCTCAAAATAATCCATTTTACATTTTTCTTTTCTTACTGTTTTTGTTGTTTTGTAATTTGTGTGCATGCAACTCTTGCTACATCATGAATTGTACAAATGAAACCTGGCATTTCTTTATTTTCTGTAAAGTTGATCAGAGGCTCCCCAAGACTTCAAATGGAAAGTTGTTCTGCTTCACTGGGAGTGACTTTTACCGGCACAACACCCAACCAAATGTCGCATTTTGCAAATTTGACTAGATTATGCGGGGAACATTAAAATTTAGGGAATGTCTTCTGCGGTCTCAAACATTTAATGCCACATAGCTTTCTGTGATACTTCTTGAAAAATATAGAGACATTTCTCTTGACAAAAAAGGAATAAAAAAATTAAAAGACTATCTTTCTTCCAATCTAGGTCATTTGTATAATATCACTTTTTTCATGTCTTTTTTTTTCCTAAATTTTTTAATTTCAAAATAGTAAAAGATGACAAATCTTGCCAACTAGTTCCATGTTGGCTTTTGTTTTATCTTCTTAAATATGATTGGTTTCTGCAGTATAATATGTATACATTAAAGCCACATAGCCTTTTTGTGATCATTTTTGTAATTTAAGGAGAAATGATTTCCCTTCACAATATTCAAACATTCATGTTTAATAACACCTGAATTCACAAAGTGAAGAAAAACATATTGAACTTTGCAATAAATTTTAACAATATCTTCTCCCAAATGTCATTTGTATAGTATCACCTTCAATTTTTTTTTTCTTACAGTTTTTCCATTTCAAAATAGAAATAGAAGACAACCCAATTCCATCTGGGCTTTAGTTATTTTTATCTTCTTCTGCTTCGTCAATACGAATGATTTCTGTGGTGTAGCTTTTAGCCATCTGTTTTTTAAGAGGCGATGTTCTTCATTTAAAATATTCAATATGTTCAATAACCCCATCACAAAGTGCAAAAAAATGACTCGTTTGGAGCAAAATGTTAACAATATGGTTTTCCATTTACCACACGTCATTGGAATGTTACCATTCCTTCACTTTTTTCAATTTTTTTTTTTTAAGTTTTCAATTCCAAAATAGAAAAAGAGGACAAACTCTACCAACCCAATCCCTTCTGGGCTTTAGTTTTCATCTCATTCCTCTCAAATATGAATGATTTCCACGGTGTCCAACATCAACCCACATAGCTTTTTGTAAGCGAGATATTCTTTCTTCACAATATGGAAACATTTATGTTAAATAATCCCTTCACAAAGTGAAAAAAATAATACAACTTTGGAGTAAAATGTTAACAATATGGTTTTTCCATTTACCACAAGTGATTTCTAACAATACCTCTCTTTTTCCCCATTTTTCTTTTGTTTCTTATTTTTCTTGTACATTTCAATATAAAAATAGAAAAAGAAGACAAACCCCTACCGACTCAATTCCATCTTGACAGGAATCAAGTTTTATCATCTTCTTAAATACAACATAATCCTTTCACCAGAAAGAAGAAACTTTACTTTCTGGCAATGTTTCAAAGCTCCACGGATTGCCCACCAACAACATATCCATGTCACCAGTCATTCTCCAATTTTGACAGAAATGGACATTTCATCTCTTCCCATGAAAGAGAAATATACTCCGATAAGATGCCAAACCAAACTGCCCACCTTTTTGACCCCGGGTCTGACCCCAAAACTGATGTCACATGGCACTGCCCTGGTCATCTTTTAAACTTGAGTGGCTTTAAAACAAAGAATATTCACCAAAGCTTGATGCAAGTTTATAAACACAACCTACATATGGATCTTATGTAGCAGTAAAGTGAAAGTAAACATGATTGAATGGTTCATGAAAAAAACCCACACTTCTACCAAACACACGCAACCCACACACAGTACAATAGCATTGTTGCTACATTTGCATTCGAAACACTGACCGAATGTTTCAAACAGCCTGCAAAATTATAACAATTGTCCTCAACTTAGTTGTAAACACTATGTTCTGTTGTGTTTAAGTGCAGTGTGCTGTAGAGGTACATTCACTGCTCAACTGACTCCAGTATTTTGAAATTCTGTTACTTCTAAAGAAAGGAAACTTATTGTAACTTTTTAAACAAAAGCCACAGAGGAAGCTACAATGCTGGTAGAGAGGTTCGAGGCCAGTTTAAAACTCATGTGTATGATTTTTAACTTCTGCCACATGTAAAACTAAATCATGTACCCTTCATATAAAGTAACAACTCATGCTTTTTGTTTTTTTTTGTTTTGGTTATGTTCATGACAGTAAAACAGCATTTTTGAAAATGGTATTTTCTCTTCACGCATTCAAAATTTCAGAGATAGGCAAAGGATAAATTCAGTCCCTTTGGCATAACCTCCACCCTGATGTCGAACCGAACTGAAACAGTGGGTGCCAGCAATTTGCCATCTTGTAGTTGTCTTCATCACAGATGCATCCTTTTCGGCAGAAAGAAAACCCCCCCTACTTCTTTGCCTTCCCAGCTGGTCGGTGTGTCACGTCTCGGGTGAACTGTTTGGTGGAAAGACTAATACGTGGTCAACGATGGGTGTTGGTGATGAACGGGCCTCATAGGAATGTGGAAAACTGTCCACTGAACCTGGACTAGAACTCAGTGGTTCTATAACAGTTGTACCATAACCATCTGCAAGAAAAATGGTAATTATAATAATCTTAATCATAATAATGAAGTAGCAAAATGAAATGCCTAAAACATTTTCTGCGAATTTGTACATTCAAGTTATCTTCCACAATATACCCCAGTTATGGTACATGAGACACTACTCGTTTACTTTATGGACTCGCTTACCTCCTCCCCTCCCCCCACCCTCGCCCCCTTGATCTTCAACAGCATGGTACAAAATTAATACACTATTTACCAGATCAATGGACCTCACCACTTTGAAGTAATAAAAGCACCTTGAGCCTCCTCTCCCCCCCCCCTCCCACACACCTCCAGACCCCATAACCCCAATTGTGAATTTGGTATGATGATTATATAACTTCATGAACATGTTAATGCACTCAGGCTGAGTCTAGGGCTCGGTCATTAAACCTTTACAACATTCCATATCTTACAAATAAATCATGATAACAGGACCTCAAGTTCTCCTCCCCCCCCCCCCACCCCAACCAATCACTGATCCACCCACATAAATCTGCTGGTGACATTTGTATGATAATTATCTGATATCATTTATATGTTGAAACACTCAGGGCAATGCAACTAACCTAATGCAATTAATCTCAACAATTGAGTACAATATCTTACACGGTACTACACTCTTAAACAATTTGACTTTCACCGCCAAATAGGCATGCAATGCACTTTCATTTTCTGTTCTCCACAAAACCATAAACTTTCTCTATCAATTAATCCCTCCCTATGTCAAAGACTGAAACTTTACTTGCACTCTCGTGATTATAGAAATCATCGTCTGTGATGTTTGAAAGGAAGGATATATTGCCACACCTTTCATTGGCATGGAGAGAAAGAAGACAAAATATTTTCAAAATACAATGAAAGTATTAACAGGATGATGATATTGTTCAAACTTCTTCTATGCTGGAGGCAGACTTTCTTAGCTTCATCGAAACAATAAAGATATTTCTTTGTATGGAAACTGTGCGTGAAGTTGTGTTTGAGTCTTGAAAGAGTCGTGAATGAGTCAAACTCACATAAGTGTATAAACACACAAGAACTATGGATGCAACAGCATGAGTACTAGTCCTTGGCATTAGTACCAGTGCGTGTACAAACTGTCTCCGCAGGAATAGAGTACTTAATATTGCACCTATACTGAATGCAAGTATGAGTACAAACCTATGAGTACAGGTAACTATGTTAGAATATGTTAGAGTCAAACTCACATACGTGTATAAACACACAAGTACAACAGCATGCAACAGCATGAGTACAAGTAGAAGTCTCCTTGGCATGAGTACCAGTACGTGTACAAACTGTCTCGGCAGGAATAGAGTACTTAATACTGCACCTATACTGAATACAATATGAGTACAGGTATGGACTTACTACAAATCTCATTATTGATAAAATATATATCATAGCAAATGTAGTTCACAAGCTTTGACTAGTCAAAGTTCAATTTCAAATAATGAAATAAAAAGGGGTAAACCATTTCAACTTTTGAATCTTCTATGCAAATTGGATTTAAGCTGACCACTGTCGCAAACATTTACCCGACTGTGTGACGATCCTATACTTACCAGAATGTATTCTTTCACGTTGATCTTCGTATACAGACTCGGACATGGCCTCTGCGAGAGTCTGCTTCAGGTGTTCTTCCATGTTGGAATTAAGTCTCTGGAAGGTCATGTTGTCGGGGCAACTACCGCAGCTTACTTCAAGTAGATTTGCCGTTTGGTCAAAAGAGCCTGCATTTTGAGAAGGTAAATAAACAGCGTTAAAAGTGATCACTATATCAAAGCTACATAAGTATTTAATAAACAGTAACGCCTCCATTTCTTAATGTGACTACCACAACCCCCTCCCCCTCACCAAATAAAATAAGGAAATTAAAATTCAAGCACTTAAGGGGCTATAAACCTGACCGCAAGTACTGCATAGGATATGGGCAGATGACACGTAACTGAAGAGCTGTAGGAGGTCTCAATTTCAGTATCTGGTGAGCTAAGCTTATCCAACAATGAGGGTTTGAAGTATATCACTAATAATCATTTCAAATTTAAATTCAAACGAAACAACTGCTTATTAACTGAAAGCAAAACCCACTTGCCATAATACAGCAAAGCAAGGCCTTTTATGTATGTTTGTTTGAGAATGACATATATCAATGATTCCACAGGAGGTTTTCCCATTTGTCACATTTGACTCTGAATTAAAGAAGAAAGATTAAAGATGGTTTTCCCCTCTCTTGCCCTCAAATCTTTGAAGCGTTTCTCACGACTACTTAGATTCACTTTTAATTTAACAACTGTCTATCGAGTGAAAGCAAAATCACTTGGCATTATAAACATCTATAAACTTCCTGTCCATTTTGTTCTCTGCTTGATGAACTGAAAAGCAACAAAGTGTTTCTGTTTCTTCAAGTTCTCTAAAGTTTATTCTTTCTCTCTGTCACGCCTGCCTTGTATTTTAACATTCCTTGTGGGTGGAAATTTCCACCAGGTAGCCTAGGCCTTTGCAAATTGTTCATTTCTTATGTAATGTATGCAAATTCTAGGAGGTGAACAATGGGGAGACGGGTTCTTCTCGGGTAATGTATGTAGATCCAAGCAAGTGCATAATGGGAAACGGGTCCATCGGAATTCGTAGATTGTGCTTTGGCGGGTAAGGGCAGGGGTCAACTTAAGGTCGATATATAAGGATTGGGGTGTGGTAGGATGAGGCATTCTGTGTGAGTCTCACCACCGTCCGGTCTTCGCCGTCTTATTCCTCGGCTTCTGTGTGTTAGCCGTTAACCAGGCTTCTTTGTATGAGCTTAGGCTTCTTTGTACGAGCCTAAAGACTGGGAACGTTGATACTTTGTGGCGTGGCGTTCTAGCCTAAGCCATATCAGCGTATCCTGAGGATTACTGTGTGTATCCGTTGTCTAATTCGACGAGCATTTAGGACACATTTCTGTGTGTATGTGCACCGCAAAGGGCCGTGTTACTGTGTGTTACTGTGTGTTACGTCCCTGGCCGTTTGACCAAGTTAATCCGGGATTATTATTAGGACATCCCGTAAGTTGATTTTTTTGTCCGTATTACTCATTTAATTGGTATCTGTATTATTGATCGCACAGTAGGGTTTGTGGAGAAATTAATATATTGTATTTTAAAGAGTCCTCGATCTATGGCTCACAATTCAGTCAGTTTTGTAAAATGTTTATCCATGCTTAGGCATACGAATTTGTTATTGTTTAGGGTCAAATGCGTTTAAAGCATTTAAGGTATTTTTAGGTCGTATAAGTGTGTACGAATTAATAAAAGTTCGCCTCAGTGCCTTTGGTTGGATTGATTAGTTTTGTATATTATCATGT
Organism: Apostichopus californicus; assembly: GCA_020650975.1. Lineage (NCBI taxonomy): Eukaryota > Metazoa > Echinodermata > Holothuroidea > Aspidochirotida > Stichopodidae > Apostichopus > Apostichopus californicus. The sequence goes on from JAIPMN010037809.1 coordinate 17,577, forward strand.
ATACAGTAGTATTGAGTAGCTATTATTTGTTTCATGGTAAGGGGGGGCCCGGAGGTTCTTGGTATTATTTGGTAAATAGTGACACCATTTTGGTTATGTGTTGCTTGCTGACTTTACGTCAGATAGGGGCTATATTGACGTCATAGTTTGACAATATTCGTTGGTATATATATGTATAGCCATATGTTTGCCATTTGGCGCATGCCTGAGAGCAGTTTTGTTGTACTTTTGTCATATAGGGTTGCAGTGTTGGGGCCCGGCGGCTACGCTGGTGTGAGGGGCTCGCCGTTCCGTCTCGAGCTTACCTGCAGGGTACTATATAGCCGGAAGAAGCCTTAAACAATGGGGAAGAAGCCTTAAGCGATAGGGGAGAAGCCTTGAGCGATAGAGAAGGAGTATAGCGATAGGGCAGATCCTTAGTAGATTTATTTGGAAGGGTTGGTTGGGTTAGCTTATGCTAACCGAAGTGTGTATTTTTCGTGTTGGATACATGTTTCTTTCTTTTGTCGAGACCAAAAAGTCATTGGTCAGGACGAGTTTTAAATAAATTACATGTTTCATTTCGTAAAATTCTTGGTAGTCTGTCATTTATTTATGTCATTCGTTTCGGGTGTCGAACATTAAGCAGATTGAGACGTGTCCAGGTGGGGGACTACTCCTTTACTTGTGACACTCTCCTTCTATCTTCTGATATTGTCCAAAAAGTAAGGAAAAATGAATTTCTACATGTATACACACATATCTCTGTATACACATACCCATACATATATATGTGTATGTATGTAGAGAATACATAGATGTAATTCATTCAAACATCCATGTGGTGGAAGCAAAAATACCTCCAATATTTAACAGAACAGGAAATATATTTACGTGAACATATTTACATATTCACATATTTATGTGAACCCTTTTGTTATATTCCATTGCAGTGTATGGAACAAGAGAAAATCAAAATCCTGAAAAGCCGACAGGTTAAAGTGATTCCTTGCTATATTTTCTGTGGGTAAATTGAATGATAACACTGCTCATATTAGAATTTTTCAAACTTTCACAATATTGGCACCAAGGTTCTTACACCAATGTGGACGACAAATCAAGTATAAACGTCGCTCGAGCTTAACATTTGGCGTTAGTGTTTACAAGGTTTTCTGACTTTGCCCTCTTTTGACCTTTTTGAATTATGGATTGTTAAATTGAGAAATGGTTGGGGATTGTCAGTGAAATACTGATTATTACCATTTGTGTTTCTGGGGAAACGTTTTTTGGCATCTTTTATAAATTGTTTGAAACTACAAATATCACTCAAATGTTAATTACCAGAGCCATATTCAATACAGGCTGTTGCAGCGGACGATGAACCTTCACCCCAGGTCTGAGCCCTGACTAGTTCAGCTCTTCCAGGTCGAGGTGTGTTGAGAGGTTCTGACCTTTGTGGCTGTAAACTGAAGGTAAATAGATGTTTACAGTAGCAACATCACTTTTGTTCTAACCCTTCCTAATGGCATTTGCAATTTCAATCCCTAAATGATATGGTTTTGAGAAATTAAAATATGAAGTTGATGAAAAGTGACCTTCAAGCAAAAAGGTGTGATGTCATTGACGGATATGGACAGAGACATTTTATTTTATTAATTATTCCCTCAAGTAACTTGAGTGAGTAGGCTTACAGTAACTTCTTTATTTAAGTACTATTAATTTTTATTTTCCTTTCAAGTAAATGTCTTTGTGGACCTACTTGAGAGATTTGAAGTCCAGTTCGTCAGTAGATACATCGACCGTTCTGCCGCCCTCGTGAGAGTCGTCTAACAAAGCTGAAGATGAGGATGAGAGAACGGTGGCGCTTGATGGCTGAGAGAAAGGCTTGAAGATGAACTGAGGACCCATCCACAGGCGACGATGAGGCCCAGCGTGTGTGTCCATCTCAACCTTGGTTTTATAGAAGAGGGAACAAATTTTACAGAAGTCAACAAAGTTAGTTAAACAAATGAACAAACAAGAAAGGGAGGAGGTAGAAAGTTAAGGGGAGGGTGACAAAGAGAGTGATGAAGAGGAGGAGGTACAGAAAGGATTCAGGAGGTATTTCAAAAATTGTGAAATCTTAGTTTCACCAGTGGTACTTTTGCTATTAATGCTACATACCCTGGTAAGTATGTCAAAAACACATGATTGTGCCTAATGTACAATTCGTGCAAACCAGACAATCGTCTGCCCCCCCGCATCTCCCACCCCCCCTGCCAATGTTTACTTATAAATATCACATACCAGGGATAACCAGGGTTCGTCAAAGTCACTGCTCTTTTTGTTCAACCCAAGGCTACTGCTACGAGAAAGAGAATTGCACAAACCTGTCAAGAGAAAATAAATTTAGATGACAGAAAATACAGAAGGGAAAGATTTGAATGTTTTGTTGTAAAAATGCAGATTAAAATATGAGTAGCAGTTGCTTTTATTGCACATCCCCTACTTATAGGTTTACTTTCTACACCAACACAGCTTACTTTCAGCATGAAAATATGGAAAAGCAAAGTAAAAAAAATAATAAGCACCCAATCCGACTATGTCGATGCTCACTGTCAAAATGGTACGACTTTGAAACCATGATATCAAGAGGACTTACTATTGCTGGTGTGAGGGTCAGGTTGGTATTTGTCTGAGAGGAGCATCAGGAGATTACCAGATGAGAGAGGCGGAGGGAATTCAGGCCAGCTGCATCCCCTAGAGCATAAAAAAATGAAAATCAGTGAGTGGTACATTTATTAAACTTTAAAATGTATGTTTCTAAACTTTAAAATATTAGACAAGCAGTTGATGCAGTTCACAGCCCCCAAAGCTGTCTCTAATAACAGGAAATGATTGTTAATTTTTTGAGTTATAACAGGATTTGCTCAAATATACACATGTACTTGAAAAGTTGAGATTTTCAAGTCTCATCCCTGCCACTTACTGTGCTTGTATCATCGATATGTGAGAATTTCCAAACAGTTGCTTTTGCCTCTGACAAGAATCACCAGCAGAGCAACGGTTAAAGGCAATTACAACTTACACAACAGTGCCAATATGACATTGCAGTATCAAAATTAAGAGTACAGGCTAATAACAGATTACAGTACTGTACTGTACCCTTCCAAATAACAATTCAGTTTAAAAGAAAAGTACCAGCCTACATTAAAGTAACACAGTATTACAATAGAATACTGTACCCCATTACAATACAGAGCCACAGTACAGGACAATACAGTGCTGCATTACAATACAGTACGACATTACAATATGGTACAGTACCACAATACAGTACTGCATGACAATCAGAGCTCCCAACTGACCCGCAATTCGCGGTTTGGACCTGCATTCTAACACCCAAACCCGCTGACCCGTGCAAGCGTCCGAAAAACCCGCATTGTAATTGTCAAGTATACATAAAAAAGATTGCATCCAATTTTGACTTAGCAACCATCATTTCTTTAGCATTTAGCATAATAGAGTATAAAACCTCCTTTACAGCATCATTTGAACCTCAAATTAGCCTATATTTCT
>JAIPMN010037818.1:0-10920 GCA_020650975.1 Apostichopus californicus
CCCCCCCCCCCCCCCCCCCCCCCCCCCCCCCCCCCCCCCCCCCCCCCCCCCCCCCCCCCCCCCCCCCATCTTTCTATATAAATCTACAGAGGTAAATGTCAAAGGCACATCACTCAAGCGCATTCTCACACAAAAACTTTCCCTGTGGTTTCTATCCATAAATTACACCAAAACCCTGCAATCATGTAACATGCGATTTTCCTCAAATCATTTTTGCGCAGAAAACCAATAACCGCATTTACTCCACTCCGTTAATCGTTCTATCTCCACTCACCACCGTCCGCGTATTTTTTTTTCCCAGGACGAACGTGGGCATCGGCCAATCAAATCCCTGGATTCCAAACATGTGACGCTTTTTCAAAAAACATGTTCTGAATCTTTTTTCCTAGTTTTGACCCCAGATTATGAACGACAATCCTTCATTTTCATAGAAACTGGATCCCTAACCCACTTTCTAAACCCTAACTCTGATTTCAAACGAATCTGTAAATTCCTGAAAAACCTGAAACCCACGTTCGTCCTGGGAAAAAAAAAAACGCCCACCGTCCTTCGTTGTTATGCTGCCCTCGCAGACGCGTCTAGATATGCGACACTAGACAGCTAGCTAACCAGCGAAATGACGAGAAAAAGACAGGAGTACGTTTCTGTAAACTGTATTGATTTTCCTCACTCATGTTATCGCGGTAAAACTGAAATAAAAGGATATGATAAACTTGAATAATAATGATGCAAAATACAACACTACGAATGTTTAAAATGAAGATTATAACGGTGAACTTTGAACTTGCCATAGGTCAAATGAAGCTCACCACAGTACAATATTTTACACTGAATAATTATAATGTGTGTCAAAAAGGATGAGAGTCGAATAACTCTGGAGTATAAATAATTCTCTTAACTTGTCTTAAGAAGAAGAACTAATAAAGTTTACTAACGATCAAATAGAGTATCAAATGAGCAAAAAACTATTATGATTAATTAGTAACAGCAAATCCATCCCAACGGACGGCAATTACGTAATGTAGGCTAAGTATTACGCAACTCTGATAAGAACATGAATATGTGAGCATAACATACTTGAACAGGGGTTAAGGTAAATAAAACCCAAGTATATCTAAATGAATATTAACTTATTCAAGTCACAAGTAAATATATAAATTCATATGGAGTCGCCCATATTCAATAAACAACATTATATGTGCAAACCTGCAATCAAGGTAAATACTTCTTAATTGGAAAACGATTATATTAATTATGTCTAATTAACAATCTCAATAACTGACATGTGCCTACTAGGCAAAGTTGTACAATAATTAACCTAAGAAATAAGACAAAGAGAAAAACTTACAGATTATAAATGAGCCAGGTCGAAAACGTTAGCTAATGAAACTGTGTACGGTGTGTAAGGCAGATACAGTGTTGCCTACTACAATGCTGAAAACAGAATGATGTCTGTAGTGAAAAACAACACAGGTCTCTGAGAAAAGAAATAAGTGTGAATCTCACATTACCATGAAACCCTCCTCATGTGTGGTCAAGGAGGAATGTTTATCAACAACTCTTCCATCCTGACTTGCCCCCTGCTGACCTTTCACAACCAGAGCTGTGCTAAAAAGTTACAGTTTGCTCAAACTGAACTGACCACAGAGTAGGCAGCAGAGAGAAGATAAGAAGAGTCACAGGTAGCTTGCTTAATGAAGTATAAACAATAACATGTGGTACAGTGTAAACTAAATCCTTGTGAAATTAATAAGTACTGAAAACAGGACTACCTGCTCGATAGGCAATAAAAAATAACATTTACGTGAATGGCAGAACAGTTGTCATTCGTTGTCATTCGTTGTCATTCGCTGTCATTCGGTGTCATTCGCTGTCATTCCCGAATGATAATTAACCCTGTACAAAGTCAATTGTCATTCGGTCATTCGCTGTCATTCGTTTTAGTTTGTCCCTATCTGAACCCAATGCAATCCTTTTATACTGAAATAATTTCGAGAGCTCCAGTAAACTCCGACACGAATAAAACAAAATATTTAAGCATGGCGCAGACAACAACAAAAACTTAATTAGGCTATTGTTCTCTTTTTGCTTGTCTTGATTGTTAGGCTGATCGATTCTGAAACCAACATCCTACTGTTAAAGGGCTTACAGGAGTACATCCATGACCTTTCAGAAGCTAGCGGGGGAGAGAGGGGGGGGGGGGGCTCGTTGACTTGGGGACGTTGACACTGAATCCCATCACTCACCAATAAGAAAAAGCTACATTGTGAGTCATATTTAGACTATCAACTAGGTCTAATATTAGGTTTTAACGTAAGGTTGTACTAATAATTGCTTTCGAAGTATTTATAGATTGAACCAATGCGCGGAAACGCGTTGTGAATTTGCATAAAGAACCACTTAAGCAAGTTTGGTATATTTTATTATTCCTATGCACCCTTACTTGCAAAACCGAAACCAATTGTCTACATTTCTTAGTTTTGAGAAAAGTTCAGAGGGATGTACTTCCCTGTTCCTGTTTCCTGTCACTGAACTTACTTATTTATTTCAGATGTTCGCAGCTTATCCGAAGATACTGACAAGAGTCCTGTTTGGACGAAGTTGTATTTGTTCCCGAGGAAATTGCTTACTACCTCACACAGAGAAATACATTGTCACTTTGTGTGCTGACCGAGCCGAATACTGTCCAAGACCTAAAGTAGCACAACTGCTACTTTTACGAAAGATAACACAGACGTCGCATAGGAACCGTTACTTACATCGAGAAGTTTTAAAATTAGTCCTACATTGTTTTTTACTCATTAATCTTGAATCAAGACATTTTTGTAGCAATCAGAACCAACATTTGAACATGCCAGGTCTTAAAAAGGGCAAAAAGGCGGGTTCTGTCATAGATTTAGTCCGCGGGAAAATGAAAAAAAACAAGAAAGAAGCAGATCCGCCTGAAGGTGGTGCAACAAACAACCCTGACTCGACTATCTTAAATCATGAAGAAAGCACCGATGGAGATAATCCTGAGCTTGAAAACTCAAACCAAGAAGATAATGAGGATTCTGGAGAGGAGGAGACGGCTGTTGGGGTGGTGGAAGCAGAACCAGACGAGGAGATAATCATTCCAGATGGTAAGGTTGATCTGAAGACTGTTCTGACAAAGCTGGAAAAGTTTGCACCACTAAGCCTAGCAGAGGAATGGGATAATGTAGGCCTGCTAGTAGAACCCACATCAGAATTCATCGTAACGAAAATTTTCTTGACAAATGATCTGACAGAGGAAGTACTAGAAGAAGCCATTGCAAGCAACTCTAACTTCATCTTATCGTATCATCCACCCATCTTCTCACCGCTGAAACGATTGACGATGAAGACCGAGAAAGAGAGGATTATTGTCAAGGCCATTGAGAAAGGGATAGCCATTTACTCTCCTCACACAGCCCATGATGCAGCTAGAGGTGGAGTCAATGACTGGCTTTTATCTGCCTTTGGTAAGTATAGAACAAAATATTATTTATACAGTAGCATGAATTCTCGTTGTAAAATATTTTGCTCCTCTTGGTAATTGTTGAATTTATCCAAATGAATCACAAGGACATTCTGCTCAGCCTATTGGAAAAGACTGAGCATTAACAGAACTTTTTTAGTATATCAAGTACGGATAAAAATCCCTTCATTTTTTAAATATGCATATATACAGTACTTACAGTACCTCTTAATTGGGCTACTATAGATATATCGGGTTGGCAGATTTTAAGTCAAATTGGTTATTTCCACCAATTATAAATGTTGAGTAGAAGTACTGTATTATTGTTTTTTAAAATTACTGATTTAAATAAAAAATATATTTTCTCCTAAATTTTTTAAACTGAAATAATTTAAAAGAGCGATAAAATTGCAACTTTTGGTTAACCATTTATTTAATTAAATATAAACTGGTTAAATCAAGTACTGTACATTGGCAGTAACTATCAGCCCTGGCTTTATCAAACAGAAATAAATGTCAAACATTTTCAAGTTCTGCAAGTCTGGAAGTACAGTAGATGACAGTACTCATACTTCATGCAATGAAAGGTACTGTATATTCACTGCATTGACAACTAATAGGTCAAAAACAACCTGCTGTTGACAGTTATTGTTAAAACTACTAAACAACCCTGCTACTGTAGACATATACTCCACAAGAGTTCCATACTTCCATACATTATAATCAGGGTAGTAGGATTATCAATGGAGAAAATCTTTCATCAGATCTATGAGAATATATAGTACTGTGTTGAAGTTATCTCTCTTTTTATATCTGACAGGTAACAAGGAGGGCTCTGCTATCTCATGTAGTAGCAGCGATAAAGCCAAGAAGTTTAGACTAGAGATTTCAGTTGTCAAGGAGTACAAACAGAAAGTCCTGGCACAGTTAACAGCTGAAATTGGAGTTTCTAAAGTAATGAAGAAGGGGGATGGGTAAGCCAAGAATGCATGTTTGCTATGTACAACATGTACATTACTGTTTGACTATGATCACAACCATCCTGATCAAGTTGGCAAAAAAGTAATAATAATAATAAACAATAAATACATGTATTACAGATACAGTAAGTGTTACAAACTTGTGCAAGTGAAATAAAAACTTAAAATATCGATACTGTATGAGTTTACTGTTTATTAGTAAATTCAGTGTCAGTTTCATTATTGCATGATGTGTGCTAGCTGTAATTTGTGTAACTAGTAAGTTGTAATCATGTATGTACATCTAATAACCTCTAAATTCATAAAGTTTACAAAATGGTGATCATGAAATATGAAGGGCTCCATCATGGCTGTGACAAAGCCAATTTTCTCCACAATTTAGTCCCACAAGTATTCTATTTATTTTTACTCAAAAATTGTACATACTACTGTAGTGCACATCACATGTTTTGCAAGTTACGTTGATTAAATACAGTGCTGTAGCCTACAGTAACCTGTGATCGCATTGCATTTATTTTATTTTGATCAAATCTGCACAGAATTGATTCCAGGTAAAAGGTGGCCCAACATCTGTATATGAAGTGGTTAGAGATTGCTACTTCCTACTGAGTGGCTTCTTTCTTTTCCTGTGTCTCCTCATTTCAGTAATTAATTAGCTTTAACATTTCATCATCTATAGGTCATACCTCTTCACGGCCGTATGTGACAGGAGCGCGATGGTTTCGATTCTGTCCTCTCTGAATACTCAAAATGTGAAACGAGACACACAGATCACTAAACTCTTCTCGGTAAGTAGGCTACTCTACTCATCGTAGGATTAAAAATTCACAGGTGCCAGCTGCTTGTAAGTTTATGGAGTTGATTGAAACAGAACTCTCAGATATAAAAATGAAAGGGGAAAAAAAATTGAATTGGTGATACATCTCAAGTAATAGATATCATATTAATATCATTTTAAATTCATTACTAATATTAGCCAGTGACAATGGAACCTCAGGTCAACACATTAACCATTATTTGAATGGCAGCTTTCTCTGTGCCAAGTACATATGAGAAATACTAATTCATTTTAACAACCAAAAATCAATTTGTTACAATTATGATCCCTGCATGTGGTTCATCAGCCAGCTTTCAGTAAGTGGTCTTATCCTTATATATTTTAAGCTCATATTGGACTTTTAACCAATCGTCGCTCATCAGCTCTGAAAATAAAATGCAAATGTTTGCCATTTTGACCAAGGTAACTTTGTCTATTCAGACCTGTCCCCCCCCCCGTTTTCCCCCATTTCCCCCGATTTTTTGTACTTAGATAATGAAAGAGCATCTGTTGAAACATTTTGTGGTAAGGGAAGGATTGTTCAATACTATTCTGTAGTTTATTATTTGCCACAAATGATGAAGGTAAACAAAGAAGCAGCTTCTTGTTCAAGGATCCATATGTCGGATCCATAGGTCGGATCCATATGTGGGATCCAAGGATCCATAGGAGGTCGATCCATTGCTGTAGGGGACAGGCAGCACAAACCTGTGAAATTGTAAGATTCTAAATGTGCTCTGTAGGTAATTACAGTACAGTTCTGGTACAGTTTACTGGTCAGACCATGTAAAGTATGTAGTACTGTAACAGAAAATGAAGTAATGCTCATTGATCATCAACATGTGCTCTGTGAAATTAAGCTACTGTCCTGAAGAGTTCCACACTGTGCATTGTCACAACGACAATGACAACCATAGTAATAATTTATATAGCACTTCACATATAAAAAATTGTCTCCAATCACTTTACATGTGGGACTATAGTAAAATCTTAAAAAGTGCAAATATAAGAAAGGTACAGAGGTATAAAAGGTATAAAGTAGTCTTGAAAAGCAAATTCAGAACATAAATCAATAAACCACCAATCATTTCTTACTATGGCTTGGTTATGAATGCAGAGAACCAGTGAGTGGTGAAAATGGAAGCAGTGGGGGGGGGGGTGGGGTGGGGGGAGAAGGTAGGTTGTCTGTCGGAATCAGACCATCATAAACCAAATTTGCAAATAAGATATTAAAGACTGATAATTTGTAGATTGTAGCCATGGAACGAGACACATTAACTGCAAGACCTTTGATTGCTCACATACACATACTGTATACACATACTGTACTGAACAGCTGCTTCTTACATTTTGCTTTAGTGTTGTAAACTTTCTGCCTCCCAGGTGGGTTTAATATCGTAGGAAGAAGTAGGAAGAGCAAGGCTCTTACACCTCTAAAATATTTTCTTATAAATATGCAACCTATACATTGAATTACTCTAATGCTGTAGTAACAAGTTCTTTGTTTCAGTTTGGATTTTCTCTTAAAGTAGCATAGGGTAGCCTAAGTTTAAGTTACTGATGGCAGTGTTGTCATCAGTACTCACTGCTCAGGCTTAATAACAGAAGACTGAATAAGATATATACTACTGTATATACAGTATGGTTCTACTGTGTACTGTACAGTATGGTCACTATTTGATGCCTTGCATAATTTTTATTCGACCAGGATCCCTGCGGTGAGATTGGCATGGGCCGATTTGTAACTCTCTTGGACCCTATCCCACTGGAGACATGTATCACAAAAGTTAAAGAGCACTTGGAGATTGAGCATTGCCAGCTAGCTCTGGGAAAGGGCAAAACTTTAGGTAAGTGTAAATTTCTAAGTCAGTTTTATACAAAAAAAGAAAATAGAATCAATACTTTCTCCACATTCAAGTCGATAAAAATGTTTCAAGATTACCAGTACTTATAGCATTTTCAAGTGTAGAAAAAAGTTGAAGCCAATTTGAAACCTTGTTAAATTTTTGAACAGTAGTAATTCAGCTTAAAACTAATTAAAATTGTAGTAATTTCTAGGCGTGGATCCAGTTTGGTAAGCTGTTTGGATTGTGATATACAGATGGTGTAGAATACCTCTGTAATCCTTAGGGTGTTCTGTACATACACTGTATGCTATTCAAATACCTGGTGGAAATAAATCAAGAATAGTCGCAATATCGATAGTACTTAATGAAACAAAGGTTAAAGAATTATTCTCTGTAAAACAAAGCAGTGTAACCTGAACTTACGTAAGGCACATTTTTAAAGACAAAATAGCGAATGCCTACTGTTCCTTAAAAATTGTAAACTTGTCGAGCCCTCACTGTCACATTTGTGTTTTAACTGTTTCTGTTCTAGCAACGAAGTATATATATAATGTCTGTCATTAGGTGTTAACCATGCACACATTGTAATGAAAAGAAGTGCTGAAATCCATCCTTCACCTCGGTTTGTGATATTACTCACAGAAGTACATTTTCGTTTCATTCTTTACAGAGTCACCGATCCAAAGCGTGGCTGTCTGTGCGGGATCTGGTGGCAAAGTCCTCACCGGAACAAAGGCCGACCTCTACCTGACTGGCGAAATGTCTCACCATGAGGTACTGGCTGCTGTTTCCAATGGTACATGTGTCATCACTTGTAACCATAGCAACACAGAAAGAGGATTCCTGAAAGATTTGAAAGAAAAGTTGGAGAAATGGCTGGCAAAGGATGTCCCAGTGCAAGTCTCAGAAGTTGATGCAGACCCTCTGAAAGTGGTTTAAGCAATGAGAGTCGCAGCCAACTGACATTAAGATACAAACTTCATTTTAACATCTAAAGTTGATTCAATAACAAGTATCATTGTTCATTGAAGACATACAGACCGAATATAATGATTAACAACATGCCCAAGCAGCTAAGAAATGTCTGTTTCCACCAAAATGGTGAAATGGATTCACATCAGATCATTCGCAAGAAAGGAACACCTTAAAAATGACAGCCATTGAACTATGTTAGGGTCTTAATTTGTTTGAGGGGAATTTTTCTGCAACTTTTGTGACATGAACGTTTTCGGATCTTATCAAAATGTATTGCTATGACATCACATTTTAAGGACAATGGTTTGTTGCCTGTGCTGACTAGTAGGTCGTAACAAGTGAAAAGGATTTTTGTCAGTAGCTTTATATACACTCTTGGTGTATACAGTTAATATTGTTAGCTTCTATCTTACAAATGTGGCAAAGACAGTCTGTTTCCTTTTAGAAAAGAACATTGCAGAGATTTTAATTTTTCTTTTGGGATAAATTCATTCTTTGGTGGGTGTAATCACTGTAATGTATATTCCACTATGGAACGTAATTAGTTACAGTTATAGTTTATACTAAATACCTTTTCCACTCTGTAGGAGCTTCACTTCTTAAATCACTTTCCACATCACTATAATTAAGGGTAAACTGTTCAATGCACTGCAGTTAAGATGAAGGTATGAGAATTAAAATGGAAATTTTAGATTTTGATATTGAAATCAAGCATCAAATGCAGTAATGTCATTCTTGAATCTTGAACCTACTACTGAAAGAAAAAAATAAATTGCGCGAACAATTTTTGTTATATATTTCGGGCAAGTCGTTACAGCCCCGCCCCCCAACCCCTAAACCATATTGTGCTCCTATGCCTATGATATTTCCACCTTTCGAAATCTACTGCCTTGGATCTGTATACTGAAATACCTGAAATTTCCGTGACATGTAGTCATTACAGAATAGAGAACAGAATAAAAAAAAAGAAAGAGAGAAAACGGTCGAAATGGACTGAAAAGAAATCACAATCTATAAATTTGCTAATGAAAACAACTACATTCAGTTCAGATTCTTATAAGTAACTGGAAAATATTCATGCCTGACGACATACATCAATTTCGTCATGTTTTTCTAAAAAGTGCTTCTTTTTTTCATTCTCCCATTTCAGCGCCCCCCTAAACCCGGGGCACGTGCCCTCCCTTGACCCCCCTAGGTATGCCACTGAGTAGACTGAAATATGTGATTCTCTCTCGTCAAACGTCCTTTCTACTGATATCATACTCTAACTGCACGTTTGTCTATGTAAATTTCAATCCCGTGTTGTACATTTAAGAAAACACGTTCAGTTATAGTCTCATGCCCCCTTTCTCTGTTTTCATGTAATTCAATCTGATTTTAAAACTATTTTACTTTTAATTCATATTTTAACATTTTTGGTTGTTGTATATGGTATGTATCTAACAACAGTAATAAAGTGTGTAGTCAAAGCAGTGATGGAAGATAAGAGTTTTAATGGATCAAAGAACCATTTTGTTGGATCAAGGAAAGTTGGAAAGAGAGCTGTAGGGCCGCCTTGAATTATGTAATAGTGTCACAATTTTGTACATAGACACGTTATGGTTTGGGATTTGGTGGGACTGGTTTGTCTCAAAGCTACAGTATTATGAAGGTTAATGTACCTGTGTAAGTTGGTAGTTAAAGTAAGGTTAATATCCCTTATTCTGTTGTCACATTAAATGCAGATATTAAATATTATTATTTACTGAAGTTTATCTGATTATGGAAGGTAACGTTGGAAAGGGTTTACAGATGTGGTTTGGATTTGTCATAGTTTTCTAAATGAAAAAAGATATTTTCTTTAAAGTTCTGATGGTATTTTGGTAAATACAGTTACTTCATGTGGCATTGTAAGATTATTCTATATTTCAGTCAATACATAAAATGCTTCTGTATTTAGTGTTCTGTTTTGTAGCGACTACCGAAAGGAATTTGTTCTAACAGGCAGGTAGAGCTTGAATATATTTATGTCGTATAATAATGTTACCATGAAATGGTATCATGACAGAATATTTGAAGACCAGGTGCAGTGAGAGTAAGGTTATAGATATGTATAGCCAATTGCAATTATTCGATTACACGGATGAATGATAATGATTTGATCCTTTTTTTTTTATACAAACTGTGTCTGTATTGGAAATTTTATCATCCTTTAGTAATGACCTATAACCCCAATGACCAGGGGCGTCGAGAGACAGGTGGGACCATAGGGACAAACATGTCAGCGGGTCCCTCCTTTTGCACTCCGTTTCCCATGTTTTTCCACTGCCTGTTCTTTAATGTTCCAGGCCACAACATTAAGTGTGGAGTCGAGTCTGTAGTCCCCCTGACCAACCTCCTCTCTTCAGCCTTGATAAAGGTCCGTAATGTGTGCATGTGTTTAGTTTGTAGTCCCCCTGACCAACCTCCTCTCTTCAGACTTGATAAAAGTCGGTAATGTTATACTGTCTTCATGTGTTTGTTCTGTGGTCCCCCTGACCAACCTCCTCTCTTCAGACTTAATAAAGGTCCGTAATGTATTCATGTGTTTGTAGTCCCCTTGACCAACCTCTCTTCAGACGTGATAAAGGTCGGTAAGTTTATACTCTCTTCATGTGTTTGTTCTGTAGTCCCCCTAACCAACCTCCTCTCTTCAGACTTGATAAAGGTCCTTAATGTATTCATGTGTTTAGTTTGTAGTCCCGCTGACCAACCTCCTCTCTTCAGGCTTTATAAAGGTCGGTAAGTTTACTCTCTTCATGTGTTTGTGCTGTGGCAGTGGCGCAGGAAGGTACTTTTGTGTGT
>JAIPMN010037829.1:0-19341 GCA_020650975.1 Apostichopus californicus
TAAACTTAAACTTTAAATTTGGCAAATTATCTCGTTGCCTGCTAACTCAAAGTCCAACCTTGCAACCTGCATCCATCAGGGAGTTGATGTTGGGGCAGCAGCTACCTGGTCCCATACATGGATATATCCATGTGGAATTACATGACTACGTACTGGCCATGTCTCTATCGTCAACTGTTGACGACCTGCACGAATGACCTCAAAAGCTGGCAGAACAGCGGTTAGCATACCAATTTGCATACCAATTTAGCATACCAATTTAGCATACCAATTTAATACCAATTTGCAGGTACCTGCTTGCTCCCCCAGGGACTGTTTGACGATTTTCAATGTTGTTACCTGCAACTACTGGTGTTCATATAACAGTAAACAAAATACGTTAGGTTTATTGAGTCTACGCTCTGAGCCGCCGCTGGGAGGATGACGGGGACATGTAGTTTAACCTGCTTTGAAATCTCTACATTAACCACTTTATTTCTCTATTAATTTCTTTGAGGATGACCAGTCTTTTGTTTAGTAAATGCAACGGGTTACTAAAAGAGTGACCTCTTACAATTTAGATTATATCGTTTACATATAATGTTGAGTGAAGCCGAAAGAGTTAAATGTCTTCTTCGAGAGAGTTATCATTCCGTACATTCTCGAAGAGGGAAGGTTTACTCTAGGGAAATACAACTGTACAAAATTAGTGTGCTGTAAGCTCTATTGAAACGAGGGAATATTGAACATTCAAAGTAAGCATATGCGCAAATATTGCGTTTGCCTAAACATAAGGGTACATTCTCTTTACAAAATACTCCACCCACTCCAGCATAAGAATCGCAAGTAACAATACCATTTATATTTTTACTAATGTCATAACTTTCTTCCTACGAATAAGATATGTGATTTGGAAAAGAAAAGTGTAAAAGGTGGTTTACTATTATATATAGACAATACTACCGTGCTATATCCTCACACATCAGCATATAATTTGGTTTGATATGGGTAATTTAATGTCATAAACTTCCTTTGTTAATGTCGTCGCTGTAACAGCTGGCATGTTGTGTACCAGTTTCGCGCGCTTTTTAACCGACAAAGTGACTCGGACCGAAGCTGAATATATAGCATACCGTCGACGCAAATGCGTTTACACAAGCTGTACACGAACTGTTTGTCCCGTCGTTGTATATATTTTAGATGTAAACGCTACCAAAGATTCAGAGTCTCTTGGGAAAGGACTCTGTAAAACGGCTTCTACCTGGCAGTCTGTACCAAATCAATCGTCCTCTTTATATGCTCTCTAAACCCGCGGTGTATGCAGTTAAACGCAAAATTGTAGTTTATGCACAAACAACGTCAACAAACATCAGAATATTGCTGTCCTTGCTTAAACTAACGTGTATCTATTTGGGAAAACAAAATATTTTTAAATGTAATATAGGTTCTTACCTTTTACTAATAAGTGGTAGGCTTACTATACTCGTTTCGGTCAAAAAAAAAATAGAAAAATTACCGCTGCGAAGCAAGGTTATGAATTCTAACTAAACATAAGATAACTGACTGCAATAGCACGTCTAGTCTGGTTATCACGTAGCTACAACAGAGGGAATGATTCGCGGGAATGATACGCATACGTTGACCTTTGTATTCAAACCGTTGATGCAAATAACACGTAGAGTCATAGCTCAGCAGTCAATGATTGAACGCGCTTCTGATAACGGCATATTTGTTTTCATATATTGTCATATAATAAACATCAATATGTTAAACATAGTACGTGGTTTTATGGTCCTACTGACGACTTATCAATAGATTTTGGAATAGCCAGATGGGGTGGTGCAAATTGCGTACCCCCCAACTCACAGGACGAAACGGGGAAGGTTACATCGTCGAGTAATGTACAATGTTATTGTAACGCCACCTCTGGATCCTCTGCCAGACCGCTCCATCTGTCTGTCTATGGCTCCTTCCATTCGGTTGTAGAGAGGGGTGTCAATGTAAGGCATAAGGGGAAGGTATTCAGAGGCACCTTTACGGGGACCTTCTCTGGAATAACCAGCAGGAAAAGAACCCAGAAAGCAAACAAAGAAAATATACAGTCAGAAATCAGACTGCGACTTTTGACCGTTATTTCGCAATCATTAAACACTTCGCAAAAGCGGTGAAATGCATTGTGGGAGCTTAGCCCATCACTATATTTCAGTACACCGCAGCTTGGATATCGTCTGAAAATCCGTTTTAATACATATTCATAAAGCAGCAAGTTAAATATTCATTAAATATCTATTTGCGACGATGTCGGACTCACGATATGGATGAAATTCGGAAATTTCTTTGCCTCGGCTTGAAAAATAAAAACGAAACGTGAGTAAAAACGTTTCCGTTTTCAAGAAGGTACTACCTCCATCGTCCGGTCGATGGTATAAAACAAATTAAACAATGATTTGGGGCTAAATTCGGAGTTGTTCCAGCATTCTGGGTTGAATAAAAGTGACATTTGTAGGGTTGCTCTTGATCACCGGCATCAACGTATCCTATCGTGGTTAATTGCATGTGTACATGTGTAGGCACGTTACCATAGTGTGTAGCCTAGGGTTATAGTTTTAAGTATTCTACAGTGCAGTGTATTAATATTACGGGACCGTGTGTTATGAATTATGATGTTAGACATTGTTTACGAATACAATGTCGTTTTCTTGAATTTTGGAGGACTTGAGCAGTTCAAAGAAGGGTAGTGCTAGTACTGTAGTGACCGAGCAGTAGGACCCTACAGTACAACTACACAATACTAGGCCTAAGCTGGTATTATTAGTTATCTACTGACTTCTGCCACTGGTGGTTGTCAGCACTGGCAATACCTTCATGCCCAGTACATATAATAGTACTTGAAAATTAAATAAGCTTATATTAAAAAAGGTACTGCCTTGGTCGGCTCTGGTTAGTAATAAGTAGTTTTACCCTTGTGTGATTTTATCCGGTGTACCTAGAATAGGTACATAGGCCCACCTGCTAATTCTGGATCAAGTCACTGTAGGTCACATTACAGGTTGGTCGAGTCAGTGACAAGTGAACATTGGTTCTCTACTTTGTCCAAAGGATAAGGCAAAGGATATAAGTCTGCACTGAATTTTCGTACAGTGTTCGAACCGCATTTAGGTAGTATTCTTTTGTGTGTGAATTCATATTGCAGTTATTTTTTTTTTGGTTGTGCATGTGCCTATTTCACTTTGTTTCGAAGTTCTTCACCCTGTACTGCTGTATGTCTCTGTCATTTTCAGAGAGAAAATGCATTTACAATTTCCACTACAAATACAATGTTATGTAATATGGGCTTGTTGCAAGTAATCTCTGCCTGTTTAAAAGCAATGTGAAGTCATTCGTCATGTGACTTTATATATTGTCTCCTATTATCCAACGTTCTATTAACATTTATTTTTGTTTTCTTTCATTTTCAGGACTCTTTCTGCATCTGCGGGTTGGATTCTCCTATGTGGGCACTTGGGATATAGTATATGCATCAATATTCGAGAAATGTGTAGCATGCAATTACTTCAAGTTGCTTCCTTAATGTGTTTGTTTTTACAATATTCACAGTTTCAAGAAATATGCAAAGTGTAAAATAAAAACCCAACCATATTATCTTCATTTTCATACATCATGTGGCAAATATTGATGCAATTGCATGTGGTTGTTTTTGTAGGTCCAGGTTGAAATAATGTTGCGGTGGACTGGAAAGTCAATTGTGCATCTTTTGTTCCTTGCAGAAAGTACAGGACCCTAAGCATTCAATAAGGCTCAAGTTGATGTTTGTGTTTATGCATATGTGACACCTACCTTTGATAATTCACTATGTAGACACAATCTAATGGGTATAAGTGACCTGTTGTTCTTGTTGCTTGGACACAGGGTCAAACATGACAAATTTCAAATAATGACAAGTCCCATTGTACTGGAACTTGGTGTGATGTTGTTTGGTGATAATATGTACATGTTATAGGGAGTAAATAACCCAATTGTGTTTGGTACTCATCATGAATACTAATGAGGTCACAATTTCAAAATGCTTCAAAAATACAGTAAGTCCCAGCAATTGGTCTAACTGCATTGAGACATTGCAGTTTTGGCTGATGACAGGTAAATGATAATATTTGGTATATTGATTATGTATATTAATGAGGAGATGTGGCTTAATACTAATTTGCAAAACTAAGATTGGGTGGCCCATTAACCCTATACAGTAATATGGCATATTTTCACGAAGGTATAATAGATATTTTAATTAAAGCTTGTTTCAACAGACTACTAATCAAGTCATTTCCAGTCAAGAGTGTAAAGTAATGTGTTAGTTCACATACAATTTTTTCCAAGTCAGATCAATTTGCTGGTCCTTGCAAAACGCAAGTCGAGAAATTGTGAAAGTTTTGCTATCGCACAGGTTGTTACACTGTTACTTAACCCTGAATTTTCTCGTTACATATTTGCTGACACCTCATAAACATCTTAATGTGCTTGCTAAGAACAGAAGTACAATGCTAAAGTCAGTTTTGTCAATCTCACTCACATTAACTTACCAAACAATTATTTGTTCATGATTGTTTGTTCATTGAGCATGAAACATTGCCTTTGCTTTGGCCATACCAAAACAGTTCATTGAAGACATAGTCATCCAATTCTTTCAATTAAAATTTCATTTCACCTTTTAACTAACATTTATGGAAAAGCGTCTTTATACTGAATCTTTCGTGTTGCTTTGAAGTGTTTCGAATTATTTTTAAAGTAGTCAGTATAGGCCCCAAATTATAGCACGCTATAATTGCTAGTAGTTTTCAAAAAGTACTTTCCTTGAGGTCTTTACTCTCCAAATTGTTCTCAGACATTTTGAGAAACACAAAAGGTGACTGAATGTCCCAGTGAGGAAAATTCCCTCGAAGGTTGTTATACAAACAGTTTAAGAATTTTGACCAAAGGTGACCATACTTGAATATCTAGCATATTTGTGGCAAATACAGCAAACCTCTAATGGTAACATGTATTTTTATGTGTTTCATATAAATTTAAAATGGAGGTTTCCTAATGAGCAACTATCAAAAAGTATAGTGTGTTCATATATTAGATGAACAGCCTAGTACAAACTACTACGTATTGTTTAACCTCTTCTCTAATTTATGACAGAAGTAACTCTTTTAATGTTTCTTTTTCCATTTATTTTTAAGGCAATCCGTCTTTCAGGTAAAAGACATTTTCCTCCAATAAAAGAGAAATTCCTTTACAATGGGTTTTCTATTTGATTCTTTTTTGTCAAAGGTGTCAGAAATTGGATCTTGTACCTCATACCACATTTCCATAAGACTACTTATTTTTACAGCTCCTTAAAGACAAACATGCTATTCTGCTCCTCTGTACCTTTAAATGCAGTCTCTTGCAAGAAAGTTATTACAGATATGCAGTTGCACATACTTATCCATCCCCATGCAAGTTATGGAACAAGCGGATACCTCCTGTGGGTGGGGGTGGGGGTTGTTCCTATCACTATACTTTGACTTCACCTCTCATGGGATGCTAAGGAATATTCAGTACAATGTTACTATGATAAGGCTAAGAACATGCAGAGAAATTAATTCGCGATAGTAACCACACCCCCACTCTTTGAATTGCATGCTCAAGTTTTTATAAGGGGTGTGATGTAGTATGCTAAGCACATCACTTGTCTGAGATCCCCCATGAAAATCGGCTGCTACGTAGTGCTTACGAGTATCCCTACGAACCGTGGAAACGTGTTGAATGTAGAGCTGGATATGATGCTAACTTCGCTACATCACTCGGTGCCGTGTGGACTGAATTTTGACGGGTTGTTTTCTAGCAAACTGAAATTTGACGAATGTTTTCATTTGTGGTATGGATTTATCCAAGCAAAAACCTATATAAACCTTTTACATCTGCTAAAATCGATCGAAGTATGTTGGCTTCTGCGTTGTTGCATTCCAGCGCATACGCTGTGTTAAATGTAGAGCTGTATATATGATGCTAACTTGTTAAAATTTCAAAGATGGCGGTCCCACATCACCCGCGAACGTCGGAGACATGTGAAATGAATTGTGATCGGCCGTTTTCAAGCAGACTGTGATAATTGACGGATGTTTCTGTGTGTGGAATGAAATTATCTAACTGTTTGTGAACATTTGGCGTTTGTTCCGGTATTTTAAGTCTTTTTTGAGTCGATTTCATGATCGGTCGCTGCGGCTTTTGCAGCCGTGACCTAAATATCACCTGTAATTTAGCAGATTTCCTGTGAGTCATTCTGTTCGAATCTATTGCTAGTGGTAAGTCAGAAACCTTTTCATCTTAGTTTTCAGGTTCAGTAGACATTTGAATGAGGTTTTAATGAAAACAACACATATTTATTTCTCGTGTCTCAGTGAACGATTTAATTTGGATTACCGCCGAAATTCAAAATGTGTGACGTCACCAAAGCTTAATAAATTCCGGCGAACCCTGGGTCTGCTTCCCAACTGTATAGAACGTTTTTGCGATCTATTTACATTCTCTCTAAACTACATGATATATGTCTACACGTTGTAACTTTTTGTTTGTTCATTACTCGACGATGTAACCTTGACTAACTTGACCTGGCGCTAATTCCTCGGCGCCAAGTACACAGTTATTAACTCGGCCCATTGACCTTGCTCCGAGCGCCAACCCATCTCCGGAGCCCTGACCTTTGCGCCGAGCACCAATCGCAATTTCATTGCTGTAATATTGGCTCTGAGCGGGAATCCTTTTTTTCGGTGCGTTGACCTTGGCGCCGAGCGCCAGACAAACATGACTATCCCACCTATGGTATCCCAGCATAGCCAAATGTTACTACCTACATGACAACTGGATTGAGAAACCACTGATATGTATGCACTGCCTTTAAAAAATATTATGCTCTTTGAAAAATCATGCTAGCTCTTCCAAAAATCCTCTTTTGAGTCTAGTGTCCTTCCTTTTAACCCAAATAGAAATTGTGTACTTGCATCACGTATAATAATGATAATAGTGTCGGAAACCTGACCAACCAATCACTGGAAGGTCATATAGAAGATACATAACACTTCAACACTCAATATCCCGATGAGACTATAGCCTCTGTCCCGCTTAGACATTACATATTAAAAATGAATGGATTCATTCTTCGGCTAGGGTATGCGATCATTTGATCCAGCAGTAGCAGCGCTGTAGCCTACTGCTAGACATAAACAGGTTCAGTACAATGCTGCTAAACTAAAACAGAATAATTCGAGCTCAACGAGGCTTTCCCTCCCAAAAGGTCATTTCTACTCAAAACCAATATGCAAGCAATCACTTCAATACAGTAGAAAAGATGATAAAAGGGCCATTATCACAAGGGCAATCGCCATATTGACTCGTTACAATATACATGATGCTGACAGTGCTATTTGCTTCATAGTGCGGTGTGATCTGTTTCTCAGAAAGCTTAACTCATTAGTCTTGCGATTGAACATTTGAATTTGGTGATTGACAAATTTTGTAAAATTGTCCATTTGGCCTAAAAATTAATGTTCTCAAAATAATGTCAGGATGTAACACACGATTCATGAGGCAGCACTCAGAAAAAGCTTCTCTTTGGACAAAGATGGCATTCTACGAAGTTTAAGCCTTGATATGAACTGACATCAATATATAATATTGAAATTTGTTTAACTTCATAAAATCAAGTAACTTTAGAACTCTTTTCAGCTTGAATCTAATCAAAAGAGCGCAATCAACCTTCCTTACTCCGATTCTTAAATATTTCTTCCAAATGGCTTAGATTTTATAACATACGCACTGAAAAGCCCTATGGAAAAAGATCAGTTAAATGGATGAAAATGATTGCACGATTTTGCATCTTAACCACCTTACCGAAACAAAGTTTTACAAAGGGGAAAGGACACCCCTTCAAAGACCCTTTCCCAGAACGTACGGAAGCCAATTCCACCCCACAACTAAAATTAAAATTCTTTAAAGGGCGTAGATCTAGAAAAGGTGCCATGAAAAGTCATATCAATACAAGCGTTGATTATGATTGAGCTCCCTGAATCGAGGAGACCTTAGGAGACAAATTTGGCTTTGCCCCTCACACGTCGAAGGTTGGCTGTACGCATCAATGGGTTACTGAACAAGTATGTTGTTTTAATAAATGGTGTATTATATCAATCACCGAACCACGTGTAATTGAGCTACACATTGAAGCACCATTGTAAACCTTGACTTTATGTTGTGTATAATATACACATTGTTTGACATTGAGGTGTAATTGCCAGATACACAGTTACCAGTTGTTTAAGTCAACAACATGTGGTTGACGGTGTCTATTTGGACAGCAAAAAAGGTTAGGTCAACTTAACTACAACCCTATAATAGAAAAGCAACAATAAAGTATTCAGGTCATCTTGGTGCTGGTTGATAATATTATGTAAAAATTATGTACGCTATAGAAGAATTAAAAATATTTAACGATAAGATGTGTTTCAAGAAACAAAAATTACTGTAATATGTTGGAGACTGATATAAAATATACTGCTTTCTGTCCAGGTTTATGACCACTTTAATTTTGAGATAAAAAAGCCTTTTCAGCACCCGAGTTTTATCAATCAAAGTGCTTGAAGTACATAGTCTAATGCACAGACCGTTGTCTCAGTTCCTCAGATGCAACACAAGACTCACTTGTAAAACATAGGTCTTTTAATAGACTGAGCGACAGGTTAACAATATATTACAACATTTTCCAGGAGAAATGGTGTTGAATGACATCCCAGAATGCATCCTGTTTATATGATTATAATGTTGTGTTTTCGATTGTGCACTTGATTAGCAAGACATCTCAAGTTAATTAACACTTATCAGAAACACAATTAAAGTCTGATTTGACTGCAATTATATTTAATTTCTCTGCGTCTGCTTTTCAATTAATTTAATCACTTTACAACTCTCAGGACGTGACAGGCGGCTAAACCAGCAATGGTCCTTTCAGAGGCTTCGATCTGGGTATCTTGATCACATCACATGACATACACGATAATGAATAGTTATGAACTAATAACTAATCAAAATACTTAAGATTACCGTTGATTATACCAAGGAGAGGAATTGAAATCCTCGGCACAACAACAAAAAGAAAAGGTTTTTCGATTACATTAAATGGATATTTCGGTGACTGAGGTTGAATGTTAAAATATGAAAAAGTTAATGAAAACCCCATTTCATGGCACTTTGTATGGTGAAACTCAGTTATTATCATAGGAAATAATATTTACATAAAAATATTGTATTTTGATGAATTTGTTATTACAATATATCCTGACAGCTAAGCAAACAATCCATATGCATCAGGTTTCAAGGATAACACAACAAGACGTTTATAACAGGAAGTAAAGCTTTTGAAGAATATTTGCCTCAGTCTGTGAAATCACTCCGAAGGTAATAATCGAGGGTTAAAGAGTTTCCAATACCATTGAAGTTTAACAAAATCCAAACATATAAATGCTTCAAAAATTGTAATAAGAAATGCAAGCAAGCCCTAATAAGGTTTTATGACATACACTGATGTACTGAGTTTTTATTTGGATTGCTTGACCTAAAAATCGCACGAAATTTTTTCGCTACTGAACTGTACACACTTGCGCGAACTGTGGTCAAGCAATACCGTGAAGGCTACAATACATAATACGCATGTTTCGTAACTCATTGAGCAATTACACATAACCATCCATTTCCATTACGTGGTATGTGGGTATTTGGCGACATTCTTCATTGACTTTATTCTAGAAAGAGAAACAAAACAAATGCAAACGATAATGAATGCTGCATATAGAGAAAAGTATGATTTGAAATGTGGCACAATAGTAAATTAACAATCAATAAAATCAATTAAATTTATTTCTTGAGCGAAGAAGAACCAGGGACCTACAGACATTTTCTGAAGGATTAAAAGTGTCGGACAAGTAATAATATTGGAAATCATTTCAAACATGCATAAACTTACCATCTTTTGAATGTCACTTAAAGTCCCAACAAGTTGAGAAGCAATGTCTCCAAAAGTCAATCGCTGTGCCGCCGACATACTCCAACAAGTCAACATCATGTTGTAGCTGTATGTAAAACCAAACAGTTAATTTTTCTGTAAACGTTTTCCTATAGCAAGTTAGTTACATCTTCCACATTCAATAAATTATGCTTGCAAAAATCACCAATGGTCTTTAATGTCAAGGAAACAAACAACTTACATAGATCCAGGGCAACATGAGGGTTGATTTAAAACATTTGATTGTCGAATGTTCTCTTCTAACTGTAATTGATCAAGTCCTGCATGCGGAACTCTACCTGCAGTATTAAATTTAAAAAAATATAATTCAATAAATACTACTAATGAATACTGAAAACAAAGCGTTACACAGTATTTTCACAGTCTTGTTAATTCACTACTTTATATTCCTATAATTGACCGAACCTATAAGGTGA
This sequence comes from Apostichopus californicus, assembly GCA_020650975.1. Taxonomy (NCBI): domain Eukaryota; kingdom Metazoa; phylum Echinodermata; class Holothuroidea; order Aspidochirotida; family Stichopodidae; genus Apostichopus; species Apostichopus californicus. Next base: position 10,486 of record JAIPMN010037829.1, read on the forward strand.
GGTTCGATTGGGATTCTATCGATGCATCACACGAACGGAAGGATTACATGAGATTGCACTGCTGACCTTCTTCAGTTTTTAAAGGATCGTGAATGGGCAACGCAACAAGGAAGGATTACCACAACGGGATGTGTGGGGAGCATATGACTATGCTGGGAGGGCATGTAATCCCTCTGTTTGTGTGATGCATTGGTATACTCTCAATCAAACCTCAACTTAGGCTTAATTACAGGATTCCATCCCCTAATCACACTTCACTAAATGATATTTCAGAGTAGAGTGTCCATTAAAAGATGACAAGAAGACAGTCCATGACATTTATAAACTGTATTTACTTCAATATAAAGTTTCTTCCATTGAACTGAATACAAGTTTTTCTCAGCTCCTACCTGGTACAACTTAATGTAAATTAAGATCTTGCTATTTCATTGCAGCAAGTTTAACTTTTGCAATGCAACTTCTTTATAACCGTACTCCTTTTATGCGGGCTTACTCTTATCAATTTGGCTCTTGACATGTTACATAACAGAATTGTTAAGACTTTCCCAAAATCGCATAACTAAAGAACTGATGACCTTGTATGAGTTCTTTCTTATAGAAAGTAGCAAAAGTTTCTTCTGACTGCCAACCTCCGACTTGATGAATAACATCTATGAGGTACTATTGTAGCACTGGCAGCTGACCCTGCTGCAGCCCTTGTACTGTGAGTTTTCGCAGAAACCGGACATCTATACCAGAGTGTTCAATGACTCATCTCAGCCACATAGATTAAGTGTATCTTGTAACAGACTTTTATGGCTTTGAATAACTTATAAACGAATTGGTCCCCCCCCCCCCCTTCTCAAAAGACTGGTTGTCGTAAGGTAATGCAGTAGCACATTATAAACGCTAACCGGTTTGTCCTGAGGATAGTCACGAAGCATCACTCTTACATGTTTCATACTTGGCTGATATTGCTTGAAATGGTTATTGATGTAAAGTTTTACTTCAATTTTCGTCAATATTTATGTCTTTAATATTAAGCAGTTGAATGGTTTAGACGTTGAGTCGATACAAACATGACTAACTTCAAGAATACTTCTTCGAGGGTAAAAAATTGTCAAAGGATGTAGGAACCTTAAATAGCTAAGAACTAATGAGGCATCCCATATTCTCTTGTATTAGATGTTGAGGTTCTAAGCTCAAAGGCACTCTTGAGGAACCTCCCAATAAGGAGGTGAGTCCCAATGGTCTTCCTGCTGTAGTAAAAGGCTGACAAGGCTGACCTAGCTGTGTTTAGGGCGCTGTAACTAAATCCTCGGTTAAATACCATTGTATGGCAGTCCAGTACTTGTTACATTTCTTTGTACTGCAGAAGTCTCTCAATTTTTTGTTGTAATTGACTTATGCCAATTAACTGACATTGCATCAATGTAGAGAGCATCTGGGTTTGGCTTCCATGAGGCAAAACGTTTAAGTTGAGTATTCAAACGTGCCGTAAAAAGGTTAATGTCTGGCATGCCCGAACTTGTAGATATTTCCTAGTTATTATCGTCATAAATACGTGACAACTTGTCAGCTTGTATATTTGCTTAGCCAGGTAAGTAGCAGCATGACAGCCAAATATTTCTTTCCATATACCTTATCTTACCATATATCTTAATTGTTTTGTGGTAAACATCGGTGATATCGTCAGATCACGCTGACTCTACCGTCTGCACACTTAAATAACTGTTTATACATTTAAATGTTTATGACGGATTAGTACTTAAAAGAAACAAACACGTCAGTGTCAGTGTTAATGCTCGATATTTTAGTTTTTCGTGTTAATGAAACTAACAACCAGTGAAGTTCAGCTCGGTTCCGTCAGCGCAATATAGTCATTTTCTTCAGCATATCATTAGGTTTAAGCCTATTAATTTGTATAATATGTATAGCTAACAATTAAAGGAATGGCTAATGTTGAATTGGTTTACTTTTACTTTTAGTAGCTTTCACATTAATAGTTTTCCAGATCCAAGGGACCTCTAAATACTTTACAAAGATTGAACGTCACTCCCCCACATGAACGAAACAGACGAAATCAAAACTTGCCAACCTAATGAGAAAATTTCCCACAGTAACACAGCATAACTCCAAACGTCACAAGCAGATGTATATTCTTTCAAAAAGAGCGTTTCCGGTGATAACCAAGGTAGCGGTGGATATTTCTAGAAAGAAAGCAGAACAGGTAGCGGTCTCGTAGATCTTTACGCAAGCTTTCTCAAAGGTAATTGTACACCTTCATCTTGAAGTTTGCAAATATAATTGAGAAAATGTCACTAGAGCAACCGTTTGTCACCCTTGGCAAATCAGCTTCCAAGTTTCACCACAGTAATCCATAAATCCGATTATGAATATTTAATTTGACATAATGATTTAGACTAGAACGACTCATCCTTCTAAATAATATAATTAAGAGAAGAAAGAAATCACTTCATGTTTCTCTTTGGATATCAAGCTCAATTATCAAGTGACAGACTGTTTGGCTTGGGTAGACGAAGAGGTTAAAGTAATTACCTTTTTTAGTTCTTCTTCTACTTTTGGTATCGCCATATCTATCGGTCGGATGTCGTATATTTTGCAGAGCCCGTCTCTGGTCAGAAGGACTTTTCTCAAGCATAGCACAGGATGACAAAACTTTGCAAGAACAATTACATCAGAAGTAATTTTCTCAATGTTCTGATACCCCCTTTGTGTTGCACATTTAGATTTTAACTTAGACAGTGCTCATCGCACCCCAATGCAATCATTTACATCATACACACAAGAAAACAGCCAACCTGTTATCTCTTGAATTCCGATGCAAAATTGTATCAGGTATAGTTTTTCATAAAAAATAGATCCAATCAAAGGATGTTATATACACAATTTGAGTGCCATACATTTCAGCAATAGCGAGTACTGTCAGTCTAAAAGCTGGCAAATTACATAACTAAATACCGTAATTAAAAGTACTAATTTCTTTGATTTTTCAAGAACAATATACGAGCTTAGAGTGGCAATGATGTTGGTATGCCAAATACATTGCAATAATTGTTTTGTTATGTAACTATTAACATAAATATCAAACATTAACAAATACATATTAGTATGTATTGGAACAAGCATATACCTCACAATTCTATGTTCGGTTGGTCAAAATTAAGGGGAATTCCCTTCCCTGCATCACACATCCCATACCACTACTGGTTACGCCACTGACTTTAGGTCATGTTATCAGAGGACTCACTATGATACGATAAACTACATAATGATTAAGTACCTTTTGAGAAACAAGGAATTTCATTCCTTTCACTATATCATACGAGAATCCAAGAAGTTCTTCGAATTGTTGTTCAGTTTTCGTTGCCAATCCCGAGAACTTCTCTTCCACCTCAGGGTACCGAGCCAAGATGAAATTTTGCAAGGAGCCATATTCCAGATACTCGTAATATATTGTGTATGGAACTGAAATGAAGTGGAGTAGTTCACGAATTTCAATAATGGTCTGCATTCTGCGAATATTTGACAGCATTTTGTATGAACTTTGTCATTTACTTGAATCACAATTCAACTAATAAACATTAACATCGGTGCCTTCAAGGTTTGTATTTAATATGGAGTTTACTTCAACACAGAGTATTATATTATGAATATTATAAATATATTATCCATTACTCGTCATATGGTTATAATGATTCCTATTTTGACAGGCTAACACCCCGTTAATCCCTAGTATTGGAGCACAGCATTGGGACGTGTGCTCAGCTGTTTATCAGTGGTGTATGTATATACATACATAAGACATACATCGTACACTTATAATATGTGTGTGGTCAAAAGGTTTTGACGAATTGCTCCTTAACCGTAACGTCTATTGACAACGAGCAGCATGTTGGGCATTTTTGGTGTATGGAAATAACAAAATGGGTTTTATCCATTTTGTTATTCAAACTCATATGGAATGTCCGTCTCTGAAAGTTAACATTGTATTAGTTAATGTAAAACACGAAAGGTCACATGATCAGAAGAGGACACTAATTAACTGTTAACCTGATAGACTTCGAACTTGGTGGGTGTATGCCTGGTCATTTGCTGTACTGCTTCATTTTAGTTATGACGTCATAGTGCATAGGTCATAGCTCATATAACAACAAAGCAACATTTTGGCTATTACGAATCTACCGAATGGTACAATAACCGGAACCACAAACCCATGTGGGATATCTGACTCTGTAAGTTTTCAATACATCAATTAATGTAAAATGCAACACGTGATTACAAAAGATCAAAGGTCACAATTAGCTGAGACTACGATAATTTCACTTGCAAACATAATGGTGTCATAAGTTGATGATGGACGTAAACGCAGATAAAAGTATAACATAGCTCATAAAGATAGACTATATTATTTTTTACCGTTCTGCTTAATATAAATTGTTATTTTAGCCTAATGTGGGTTTTCTGAATGATATGAGAAGGAATCACTATAACAACTTACACTCAGTAATCGTAATGAACAAACATTCCACGATATGAGGATGAATCCGAAGGCCTTTAATACTTCTTGCAATGCGTTGGAAATTTCGAGCATCCTCTATGCTACATATCTCTGCAAAAGATATAAATATGGTCATAATTCCGCGTTCTTTTCATTAATTAATTAATGTATCACTGGTACGCTCACTTAATTACGCATCTGCGATTTGTATAATAAATGAGCAATATGTTTAGCCAAGCAACAAGTGCATTAAACCTACACTTATTGCCATGTATGATTCGTTTCTATCTGGTATTCCTTCTAGTCATTCTCAATAATTTAAAGCAGTGAAAGTCGTTTGATAGTTTAGACGTTATCCAGCATGAAGTTACTCGACATCAAGAATTGGGAAAAAGAGACCCCTTTTAATCTCATTTGCATACTATGTAGTCAAGTGATTCTTGATTAAAATGTTTTAGCAAAACTGCTACCAAAAAGTCAAAATTAAAAATTAAAAGTATGTTCCAAATCAACCCTTTTGTCATGCTGATACTCACCCCGTACGCTTTTGGCAAAACAAGTATGTTCTTTCCTGTCTTTGGTTCGAAAGTTACCTTGACGATATTCAAACATAGAGCCAACATTTACGCACGTTTCAGAGTAAATATGAAATTTGTAGTTTGCCATGACGCTTTTTCTCTTTCGAACAATAGTTGGTGATGCGTCCGAGGTAACGTGAAGGTCAACTGTGACAGAACCTAGTATATGAAAGATAGCATTTATTTCATGTTGTAGCTAACTGCAATTTCCATTTCTCTTTCGTCTTGAACAAACTTACAATCATTACCCAAATGCCCCAGACGCTTCGATTTCCTGGCCGAAAATACAGTTAGAATTATCAAGACGTCATAAGCAGAACACCGTACGGCTAATGTTATTACATCCCAACGAGCACTCATATACATGTAAACATCCGGATTAGACCGGGAGCCCGGAGGGTTTGGTAAGCTGGAAGATAACCAATTGCCATGTACATCACAATGTTCACAGTGCATTCCTATATATGAAACCAGACGACTGGCAAACCTGCTGTGGTGGGTGTGGCTGGGAGGGCAATTTTAAAATCACATAAAAGCAAGACTAGATCAGCTTTCATTGGTAACCCCATCAAAGAAAGTACAATGTGTCAGATATGGCCCCAAGAGTTACAAATGGCCATCGCCAGTGATTATTGGTGGTAGGGTAGCTTCGCCAGTCATCAATAATTGACCCCTCACGGATGGCCTAGGTCAGCTCATGAGGTAACCACTTGAAACCTACTGGAAATTGATGGTTAGGACTTCAGATACAAGGCATGGGCATTTCCAATAATTTCTATCAGTGGGGTATCCCGGCCAGTGGACCCCCAAAATGCCCCCCCCCCCTCATTGACCTAGGTCAGCTCATGAGGTAACCAGTTGAAAACTACTGGAAACTGATAGACAGGACTCTATATGTAAGGGATGGGCATTTCCAGTAATTTCTATTAGTGGGGTACCCCTGCCAGTCGACCCCCAAAATGCCCATCCCCTCATTGACCTAGGTCAGCTCATGAGGTAACCAGTTGAAAACTACTGGAAAATGATTGGCAGGACTCTATATGTAAGGGATGGACATTTCCAGTAATTCCTATCAGTGGGGTACCCTGCCAGTGGACCCCCAAAATGCCCATCCCCTCATTCACCTAGGTCAGCTCATGAGGTAACCAGTTGAAAACTACTGGAAAATGATTGGCAGGACTCTATATGTAAGGGATGGGCATTTCCAGTAATTTCTATTAGTGGGGTACCCTGCCAGTGGACCCCCAAAATGCCATCCCCCTCATTGACCTAGTTCAGCTCATGAGGTAACTAGTTGAAACCTACTGGAGAATGATAGGTATCACTTCATATGTAAGGGATGGGCATTTCCAGTAATTTATATTGGTGGGCCACCACTGTCGGAGTCCGCCCTCTCCTAATTAACCTAAGTCAGCTTTTGGTGTAACCAATTGAAAACTACTGGAAAATGATAGATAGGACTCCAGATTTAAGGAGAGTAATTTGCAGTTCCACTTGTGGGGTACCTCTGTCCGTTGTCCCAACATCTCCAACCACTGTCTCACATTAGATTATAGCTCATGTAAGGGATGGGCATTTCCAGTAATTTCTATTAGTGGGGTACCCTGCCAGTGGACCCCCAAAATGCCATCCCCCTCATTCACCTAGGTCAGCTCATGAGGTAACCAGTTGAAACCTACTGGAGAATGATAGGTATCACTTCATATATAAGGGATGGGCATTTCCATTTTTTTTTTTTTTGGTGGGCCACCACTGCCGGAGTCCGCCCCCCCCCCTAATTAACCTAAGTCAGCTTATGGTGTAACCAATTGAAAACTACTGGAAAATGATAGGTAGGACTCCAGATTTAAGGAGAGTAATTTGCAGTAATTTCCACTTGTGGGGAAACCCCTGTCCGTTGTCCCTTCATCTCCAACCACTGTCTCACATTAGATTATAGCTCACACCCCAAGAATCCCCGAAACACCCCAGATACAGTGTAACCACTCAGAGGTGGCCTCAAATGACTGAATACAACCTGTGTGGTTATTCAGGAATTATGTTCGTGACAGTCAACGTTCATTACACTCAGCAGTTCTCAAGTGGCCTGTTCAAGTTACCGTAGCTTTTCTAATGCCAAGGTGATTGTCTGATTGAAACACGTGATTCATATCAGTGGCACCAGCCTGTTTCCAGGGGTCAAGGTAAAATATGTTAATCTGGTGAATGATTCACTGTTTGTGATTTTTGTTGCCATACCAATTTCTTCTAGCATGGGGACATATTTTGTGAAAAACCATGAAACAATAATCTACGATCTATGACCTGAAACTGAAACTTTAAGAGGACTATATATAAGCTCTGATCATTGACTTTGACCTCTCGATAATCTCTGTGAATAAAAAATTCCATGCCATGAAAGAAAAAAGTTATGACTTTTTATAACCAGTATGTGTCAGTATGTGTAATAACTCTATAGGAAGACCTATAATTAGTAATAAAATTTCATTTATTCACTGTTTTTTAGTCCAGCGTGGCTAGAATATTTGCATGCAGCATCCTTGATGACACTTTGTAAAGGTAAGACATATTTATATGACAATATTAAATAATTATAGAAATTACTCTCCTTAAATCTGGAGTCCAACCTATCATCCTCTAGTAGTTTTCAATTTGTTACACCATGAGCTGACCTAGATTAATAAGGCGGGGGGGGGGGCGGACTCTGGCAGTGGTAGCCCACCAATATAAATTACTGGAAATGCCCATCCCTTACATATAGAGTCCTGCCAATCATTTTCCAGTAGTTTTCAACTGGCTACTTCATGAGCTGACCTAGGTCAATGAGGGGATGGGCATTTTAGGGGTCCACTGGCAGGGGTACCCCACTAATAGAAATGACTGGCAATGCCCATCCCTTACATATAGAGTCCTGCCAATCATTTTCCAGTAGGTTTCAACTGGTTACTCATGAGCTGACCTAGGTGAATGAGGGGATGGGCATTTTGAGGGTCCACTGGCCGGGATACCCCAGTGATAGAAATTACTGGAAATGTCCATCCCTAACATATAGAGTCCTGCCAATCATTTTCCAGAAGTTTTCAACTGGTTACCTCATAAGCTGACCTAGGGCAATGAGGGGAGGGGCATTTTGTGGGTCCACTGGCAGGGGTACCCCACTAATAGAAATTACTGGATGCCTATCTTTTACATATATAGTTCTGCCTATCAGTTTCCAGTAGTTTTCAACTGGTTACCTCATGAGCTGACCTAGGTGAATGAGGGGAGGGGCATTTTGGGGGTCCACCGGCAGGGATACCCCACCCAACAAAATTATTGGAAATGTCCATCCCTTGTATCTGAAGTCCATCATTTTCCAGTAGGTTTCAAGTGGATACCTCATGAACTGACCTAGGCCATCCATGAGGGGTCAATTATTGATGACTGGCGAAGCTACCTCACCACCAATAATCACTGGCGATGGCCATCTGTTGCTCTTGGGGCCATACCTGACACATTGTACTTACTTTGATGGGGTTACCAATGGAAGCTGATCTTGTTTAGCTTTTAGGTGATTTTAAAATTGCCCTCCCAGCCACACCCACCACAGCAGGGTTGCCAGTCGTCTGGTTCCTTATACAGGAGTGCACTGTGAACATTGTGATGTACAAGGCAATTGGTTACCTTCCCAGCTAACCAAACCCTCTGGGCTCCCGGTCTAATCCGGATGTTTACATGTATATGAGTGCTCGTTGGGATGTAATAACATTAGCCGTACGGTGTTCTGCTTATGACGTC
>JAIPMN010037835.1:7504-25857 GCA_020650975.1 Apostichopus californicus
ATCCCCCCCCCCCCCTAAAACCCTTCCCACTCAAAATTTACAGGTTCTCTCTTCCGATATCGTCCCCTCATTAGTCATTGTAATATTACAATTAGCAAAAATCAGTATGAGCTTATTTCCTTCACCAGTAAAGTAGTTATCTTTTCCTTTTTCCTCTGTTTCATATGAAAACAGTCTATATTTTTCCGGGTGATTAATTTGTATTTGAAAATAAAATGCAGGGTTTCAATAATAAAGATCTTTCACAATCAAAGGAACTTTTTGCAGATCGAAAGCAGAAAATAATCTCAGAAGATTTACAATGAAACCATTTAACAGTTGACCTTTTTCTGCCATCGATATAGTATTCACATTGTGATGTATAATCCTTAAAGTTCATCCATTCCTATAAAGCCTATTTGCCTTACCTTCTACTTGTCATATTTCTCAACTCTAAAAAGCTAATTTGTAGTGTTAATTTATTTTTCCTCCTTTGATAGTAAATTTATTCATTTTATGTCCTCTCATGTAATGAGATGCAAATACCGATTAAACGCAAAGATTCTTCTAAGGATCTCTTTAATCTTTGATATCTGAATGTTGATTTGATTTGAATCTTGATCTGAATTGATATCTAAATCTTGATTTGAATCTAGATTTGATTTGAATCTTGATGCAGTATATTTCAAACCTCTTGTCAAACTGATTTTGGTATATTTATCTAAATGATCAAGTGATCACGATCTATTGAGAAGAATATCACTGAATATTAACGTATCTAACGATCATTTAATGATCTCATATTGACACTTTAACAAGTTGCTCGCAGAGCCTTTAAACATTTACAGTAGAAATGAGTTGTCTGTCGTTTCCAATTGCAGCTGTTGAATAAACAGTGACTGATAATGAAATTTCAAATTTGTAAGATATCCTTTCTTTTGTTTTTTGTTTCTTTTCATTGGTGAAAGGATTTACCCGTTCATGGAATTACCCGTTCATGCATTGCAGATATATTTGTCAATGTGTGGCTTTCTCAACAGCTTCTTTATATTGATATATCCTATCCAGTCAATGGGAATGTGCATAATGTCATAGCTTGTGTACATGATATGAACTAGAAGCTTAGCATCTCATATTTTGTATTTAGCTCCCACAAGAACCATATTGATTTTAGAAAGGTCTTTTGAGGTCACCAGAGTCGTGACCCTTAGATTTACTTCCACAGCTGTATTGCCTGTTTGATGTTTTGCGTAGAATCTTCATAATGTATGCAAGAACCCTCATATTTTTTTGTGGAGGTTTAAGGTCATTTGAGCATCAAAAGCATTATATTTCAAGCAACAAGACCAAACTAAAGATGGCATTAACATCAATCATCCTAAGTATGTAGCTCCATAGGAGTTTTGCATCCAATGTGAAAGGCTTGTTATGCATTGTTATAAACACAACCACACTAATAACCATCACTAGTCTTATTTGGCATTAATATGTACTAAATAACCACACAACAATAAGGAAACATTTTTTTAACCAAAATTTGTGTGAAGAATTGTAACAAAACACAGGACAAAGATATTTGGATTTTTCGATTCATTTGACCTCAATGAATAGACCACAGTTTTAGCAAAATAGTACATTATACAAAAGCATGATTGTGTGATTAGATTACTAACCACATTAGCACCAATAGAGAATGTTTATAGATTGCCATAATGGAATGCCTGATCATGAGGCTTCAACATTTTGTTCAGATTGAACACACAATAACGTTTTTAGATTATTTATTCTCTGAAATGCAAGTGAATTGATACTTATGGTGATTTCTTTACAAAATTTACAATGTCAATTAAAAGATAAGAATATATAAGAAATACTACATGTATTACAGTAATTGTGACACATACAATATTGGAATTTCAGAAATGTTACACAATTTAAAAAAATGAAATTGATCTCCATGCTCCAGAATGTTAAATAGTCCATAAATTAGGTCAATTTAAACAGTAATGCTATTATACTTGATAGAATACAAATTGGAAGCCCTTAGTCTTTGTACTTTTGACATGTCAAGATATTTTCTTTCATTAATGACAGCCTCTACGAAATTGTTAATGTTGGGTTTGCCAATGGAAAAATCCAAAAGACGTGTCTCCTCAGGAACCTATTGATCCAATGGTAAAAGCGTTTTTGATGTTCGCTGTGGAGTCTGGGAACCATTGGTATTATTACCTGCACAGCAGGGGTTCCCTAACTGGGGTGCATGAACCCCCAGGGGGTGCGTGAGTCCATCCCAGGGGGTTTGTGAGACGTTTCTGAAAGTCAAAACTAGAGTACTTTTTGTTGAACTAAAATCTGATATATCGTTTAATTTAGTAATGTACAAAAGTCATACATGATCGACAAACTCTACAATATTACACTTTTACGAAGCACTGTTATGCGTATTATAGTATAATAATGACTCAGATCGTGGACAACTCTGACATCCACAGGGGGTCCGTGGGGGGATAAGTTCTAAAGGGAAACCCTGCTCTACAGTGTAGTTTGTGCTTTTCATAAATTCATTGTGACTGTTAAGTCTTAAGTAACCAGATAACGGTTGATAATTATCTAAAACAATGTTATCTCTTGGGGGAAAAAACAAACTTAAGAATAAAACTGTTTTGTACTAAAAAATACATGTCCTGTCAACACAACAGGACAATTAGATGGTTGATCTTACAAATGGAAGCCTAATATATTACAGTAATTGTGACATGTATAACATGCATACATGTGAAAGTAACTTTAAAATCAATTGCAGAGACATGATTAGATTCAAGCAAAGCAGTAACACTGTCATATGCTAGAATGATAGAGAAGTAATACATAGGCAAGACAAAAATTGTTGCAAATATGATACATTTGGCAAAACCAGCATGAACATGAAATATGTCACCATTCCAACACAACGGTGTCTTTTACTAACTTTATAATATATACAAGCTGTCAATGAGAAATTGTCCATAACACTACTGTCACTCCTGACTTTCGTCATTGAAACATCATATTGAACATCAAAGACACCAAATTATTTTTGCAAGAAGGAAATGCTCCATAGTAAAAATAAAGAGAAAAACTGAGAAATCTTAAACTGAACTTGTTAAATCATTGACGAAGTGACACTAACAGCAATTTGCTTCTTCACTGGTTATATCATTGTTTAATTAAACTCATCTTATTGTCTGTGCATAATTTGGAGAGTCTGAATCTTCAGGAACTCAGAGCTCTGACAACGTGGAAATGGTCGACACATATCAAGCTCTTTCAAATTTACTAATTATTGCCCCAGGTGATCATTTATTACTTGATGAGATTTTTGTTACTCTTTGCCGATGAGAAAATATGAAATAGGTAACTCTTGAGAAACTTATTAACCCCCAAAGAAGACAAGGTTTTTGGGAATTATTTGTGGAGGACTACAGGCACTTGGTTAAAGACACTGTTGGCAAGTATAAACACAGTGACGTAGATAGTACTAACAGTTTACATCCAATACAGATGCTAACTAACATACATGTGTTACTCGTCAGTTTAGGCTACTACAAGGTTAACTTAGTTCACTCTTCAGGAAGGTTTGGCTGAAGTTAAGCAGTTAGCGAGTTAAGGTGCCACCAATTCGAATGGGAGTACTCCCAATCAATGAACATTGTTTTTTTGTGATATGCTTGACCACTCCCTTTGGCCATGAACTTGACACAGAGGTCATACAAAGTTGTCTCCCTAATTTGTTTTTCAGGTTTAAGCAATGTAACAGAAAATGACTGCATGCTGTGCCAACTGTGTGATAGGTCTATGTTTGAGGGAATATGAAATGTTTTAAAATAAGGATATTCATTCATTGGTTTAAATCTCTAGAGTAGGAAATAGGGCAAAACTGCTGCAAGTAGCTGCAGTGCACCAATTTCAGATTTGAACAGAATACATTATGGCAACCTTATGGTACTCAAAAAAACCTCAAGCACACCTATTCTGCAGGCTAGTCGAAAACATTACTTACTGGATGCTTGAGTCTTCAACAGGTGTGGAGAACTGATGAAAGGTAGAAACTGCAGAACTGACATCTCCTGGGTCAGGATCAAGGATGCTGCGATAGCCAGAGTCTTCTGAATCTTGCTCTGAATTTGATGTAGTCAAAGACTGAAGGGAAAGATTGGAGTCTTGCCTGGTTGGCGTAGAACTAAAAACAGGATGGGAGAAATCATCCTGACTTTGGTTGTTGTTATCCATGATGCCGTTGCTTTCCATTTCTGATGTGGTATCCATGTATTCAGGAAGTCCTTCTTCACTTAAACCGGCTTTGTTGCCCTCGGAATATGATCTTTTAGTGGAATCCACTGCAGATGATTGAGGTATTGCTCCATCCATTTCCTGCAAACCATGGTTGCTGTTTTCTTCAGGCAGTTGGATAAAATGCTTTTTAATGAGTTTTACTGCATCAAATCTTTGCATTTTCTTTAAGATTGCCACTAGTTGATCAAGACCTTCCAACCTTTTTGATTTCCAAGCGTCAGTCAAAACAGCAGAAGTGTGATACTTGTTGCGCTTTTCAAATACGTCAATTTCGGTTAAAGTGTACTTTAGCTCAGCTGCAAGCAATTTCCAGTTGTTACCTAACGAATAATCAATGTCCAAGCAATTAGATAGTTCTGTCATTACGAAATAATTGTCAAGTAACAGTGGACATGTTGGAGATCGATCTGCATCCAGTCCTTTCACAGAGCAATATCGTGCTTGATGTGGCAGGAAAAAATCTGCCACCTACAAAGAAGGGGGAGAAAAAAATGAATGTAAAATAGCATAAGGTTATCAGCCTTGTAAAATCTCTTACAGTAGGTCAAGATTTTCTTTACCTGAAGTTGAACCGAACTGCATTTTGTATTGGATTTGTCACAATTATGTGGTCACATACTTAATTTAACCACTCATGACTTACATTATTCCCAATTTGTTAGTGGGGCTACTTATGAGGGAATGACTCACCTTCTGGGCAATATACTTATGCATCTTCCTACCTAAACTGGTAGTGAGAGCCAGGAACTCAACTAAATCACATGGAGGCCAACGACGCCAGAACCAGCCAAAACCTTCCGAACAACCACTCAATCCGGCAGCACAGATAGCAGGTGTGTTGTCTTCATGGAGAGCTCCAACAGGGGGCACGAAGACAGGGGTTCAGAGGGGGTGAAGCCAAAAGGTTTAGAACCTCTTTCATGTCCCACGATGGGACCAGGGATGGAAATCCCTCGTGGATAGCTCCAATAGCAGTCTGATAACCACTGACGGTGTTTACCTGCTTCCCCACCTCAAACATAGCCGTTAAGAATTCGGCCACGTCCCCAACAGTCGCCGAAATTGGAGGAACCTGGCGATCTACACACCATTTTCGATATACTTGGAGTCTCGAATTGTACAGGCAAAAGGTGGAATGTCTCCTGCCATGGGACACCAACAAGGCAGCTTCCTCCAAAAGGCCATCCTTTTTTCCACGGGAGGATTCTTGGGACCTCTGCCAGAAGGCCCAGCAGCAGGCAGAACCATAGCTGCAAGGGCCATAAGGGAGTGATCAGGATAACGCAACAGGGAGGTGCCAGGGCTTCCTCGGGCCCCTTCCCCACCAGAGCAATTGGGGGAAAGGTATACCTGTGGAGATGGGTCCCATCGTAGGCCAGCGTGTCCATGGCCCACGCTCCAGGGCTTGGGTAGAAAAGTGGGGTAACTTGAGGGTGGCGGCGAATGGGAACGCCTTGAAGACCGCACAGATGACCTGCGTACTATGGGACTGCTCTGTATGTGCCTCTGACAGTCATGAGAGGGCGTCTGCAATGGAATTGCGAGAACCGGGAGGTGGGCTGCTCTCAGCGAGACATGGACCCTGCACCATTGAAAGAGGTCCCATGTCACTCTCCAGAGGGAAAGGGATCACATTCCGCCTTGGTGTCTGTTCACCCTCTGCCCCAGGGGCTTCAACAGGCCGAACACCACCAGGAGTTCCAAGACGTTGATATGGGTCCCTATAAGCTCCTCTTCCCAACATCGGCCAGGGACACCTCTTGTGCATATGCTCCCAACCCCTGTAGGCTCGCTTCTCTCTAAAGGATGAAGGGGGGAGCCGACCGGTGCTTCATCGCATATCACCTGGAAGATCTGGTCCAGGTGGGGAGCTGGTGGTACTAAGACCGTCAGGTCCCGTGATGTCAGCTAGTATAGGCCGAACAATGTATAGCCCCACAACAAGTATAGCCCCACAATGTGAGCTGCACAATCGAAACTCCTGAGGTCCTCTTCTGAATGGTGGGCCAAGGAGGGAACCAAACAACAAGCTGGCACAACACCCTCCCTTGCATTTATTATTGGAGCTTGTTCCTGTAGGCATAGGCGATCCCTCGCCTCCTAGGGTACTGAATGGGAGGGGAGAAGGGCATTTTGTTGTTCCTGGCTCACTCCTATTGGCCTGTCGAGGTCACATGAATACACTGACCAGGCTCTGTCCGCCAAGCGTGTAAATTGGTCCCAAACCTCTCCGTCTACATGTAGGGAAGGAGAATGCTGAGGTTGGTCTTTGTCTCCAGGAGCCTGAACTCTGAGCCAAGAGCATCTGGCGGGCTGGGATACAACTGGAGGATCCGCGACGTCAACGGTCACATGTTCTTCATGGATCAAACGTCTGTAATCCTCCTCCGAGATGACGTCCATGGGCAGCTCAACATCCGGGCCAGGAGAGGCAAGGCGGTCACAGTCTGAGAGGCTTAAACCACTTCTTACTGGGCCTCACAAGGGCTATTTCTCTAAGAACGAACACTACCTGTGTCCGTGAAAGAGTCAACAGGATGGACATCAATTTCCAGCTCCCGGATCAGACAAGGAGCAGCTGGCACTGTAGCAAGGCCCCAGTGGGGTCCGGCTGGTTCAGAGGGTGGAAGAGACACTATCTGTGGACATTAACCAACTCCTTCAAGGCCGTTAAAAGAGAAACTACTGAGGGCCCTTAGGCTGTTCCGATAAGTGGTGACGGGAGGAGCATCTCTGTCTCCGACGGGACTCGCTTGATGAGGGCGGCCCTCCGTTTCTTCTCTTGAAAGGGACTAGCTGCTAGCTGCGGCACGGTCCTAGGGAGGATCTGGACCTCTGGAAACGAGCTTAGGACTGGGCGTCGGTCTGTGATGGCCCTGGTTTTGTCAGAGGTTGATGGCGGGTGCAATGGCTTCCTCCAAAGATGGTCTGGTGTAGTGGGGTCCCAAGCCTTGCACTAACACGGCTACTGATGAAGTCAGGCCCGCTTGGGCTGACACAACAAGGGGCTTCTGTGGAATCAAGCCAGTGCGGGCTACTGTGGACACAGGGGGAATCCGTGGCGGGTCGGCCAGTGTCGTTGGGGTCTCTCTATACCCGTTGTAGCCTCAGCGAGGGTGCTACCAGTAGAGGGTGTGGGGAGGGGGAGGAGGTGAAGAACGATCGTACCCAGACATTCCAGTGGGCATGGAAGATCACCTTGCAGATGGACGATGCTGGCATCTATCTGAAAGACCAAACTTTAAACCCTATTAGACAACGGTAGTGACATACTACTTTAATAACGAGTGGGAAAATCTCTAAAAAGTCCCTCCACGGAGACGGAGGAACGGGGGAAGGGGGGTGGGAGGGTCCAGACCACCTGGTCTCACCCCCCATGGACTCCCCAAGATACCTGAGTGGGAACAGCAGTCCAGGGCAAAAAGAGAGAAACTCAACAACCACACCTATAGGAGCTTCAGTTCAGGAGTCATGAGCCAAAATCTACTGTGAAGGTGAAGGATGACCAAGGGGGGGGGGGGGGAAAATTAGAGTTGCCACCTCTAAAGCCGTCGGAATGGCCTACCAGCTCCACGGTGGAAGGGCATGGCCCTTGGAAACTGTGCCTACGGGTAGATCAGATGCAGGCCAATAGGCCAGATGGGAAAAAAACATTTCATCCATTCCTTCCCCATATACATATGTATGATAACAGAAGGAAGTTAGGAGAAACACGAAACGTACAACTGCAAACCACAGGCCAAAGGGCCCGAAAAGAGAGGCCCTAGGGAAAGAACTAGCCTGACCTGAGGCCCAAAAAGGGGCAAAATGGAATGGCCAAGGTTCCGCGGAGGGACGCCCTAAAAAGCCCACCTGTGTCGGGAGGGAGCAAATAAAAACACACCTCACACCCGAGGCAAGACCGACAATCTCCCACACTAAACAATAAGGGAAGTTAAACCCCTTCCCCGATTTAATCGGGGTGGGAGGGAAGTCCAAAAGGACTAAAAAGGAGCAAAACAAAAAAAGAAGTGAGCTGAGTGAGTACTAAAACCACACACCAAAATCTCTGATGTTGACTTGCTCTTAACAAGCAAGTCGCAGGAAAAGAATGACCAGACCAAGGCACCTGATCTGGCCAGATGGAGTTGGCTAGACTGGCTGACCTTGGCAGGCTATGGTTTAGTTGGTGGTATTTCTTTCTCTGAGTTGAGCCCCGATGGCGCTGGAAAGTGCATAAGTATATTGCCCATAAGGTAAGGAGTTCCCGATGTAAGTTGACCACTGATCGCTACCTACAGACAACAGCAACCAAGAAGCCATCTAGAGGCATATAAATAGCAGCTTTTAGTTCAGTTTCAGTTTATTATATCTCTTCATATCCTCCAATGAAATGAAAGACAGTGCAAGAGAACATGAAATATACAGACATCAAATAACATACATAGAAAACATAGGGGAGAATGAAATGCAACTGCAAGTATGTCTTTCATCCCATCAGTACAGTGTGCGCAATCAGTTTACATCCCTCTATGTCCATACATACCCACATGTCCATACATACATACGTTCCCTGGCTTCGCTCTGCAATTAACTCACAAATATAGAACATTGAAACAGTGTGGATCTAAACTAGCAGATAAAGCACTGAATGATACATTCGACCACAAGCATATTACTACAATTTGTACAACATTGGCTAGAACTTCTGAAGAAATGTCAACGTTATCCGATTGACATTCAGTTACATGGGTCTTTGGACTTACTTTCTTCTGGAAATCAAAAGAGATACTCTCGCTGTTGTCTTTTTGTTGAGCTACCAGTGTACCCTTTAACTTTTCATCTCCAGTCAAGCTCCTAATCCTCTGCAACCTTATGATAGCATCACCTCTGGTTCCAAACCACAACTGTTGATAACCAATTTCCTAATGGTGGAACAGACAATGAATCAGTTAAAATGAGTTCTCATGTGTGTTGAATGTTGATTGTTACAATCATAGCACTATGCCTGTTGAATAATCAGCAATATCCTGCCTTGAGTGCATCAAAGATGAACAATAAATGCTCTGTTATGTCCAACTTTTTACACCCAGCTTGTTCCTGTTTGAAGCATTGAATTAGTTGCGATAGTAATCTTGAGCAATTACCTTAATATGAAACAGCAGTGTTGATATTTTTAGAACTTTGCTAAGAGCAGGGTATATCAATTAATATGACACAAAAGGCCCTCTGAAATTCACCATTCCAAGGAAAGAACAAACAAACAAAAATATAAAATCAAAAAAGAGGAGAGAGAAAATAAAAGCAGTTAAGGAACAAAATGGTATCACATGATAGAATACTACAAGTTTGTATCAGTTTGGTAGACGAAAGTGCAATAGTAAAGTAGTATGTGAAGTGAAGTGAGAAAGTCCATTTTAACCATGGATATGTACATCTAAAATGTGTGCACTGGTAGTTAATGTTCAAGATTCAATTAACTAACAACAGACATGCTAATAAACAGTGTTCAATGGATGACTTTCCTCAATTGCGTCTGAGGCTGTTAAGACTAGCTTCGTAAACTTACCATGTCGAAATTCACCCTTTCACAGTGCTTGCTGCGATTTGTGTAATGGACTGTGACGGATTTCCCAGATCTGTCAAGTTTGTAATCCCTGTAGCTCTCATCTAAGAGCACCTTACTTCCGTCAGCTGTCTGTTGTGCAAGTAATCTCTGTAAACAAAAGCAAAATACAATGAAAGATTTACAGGGTTTTCGTTAGTAGCCGGGACTTGGGTCAAATGACCCGCCTACTGCACGTACATGAAAAAGAAAAATACGAATAAAATCGAGAATATCATTGACCAAACAGCTGTATATTGCACCATTTTGCATCTAGAGACTTTTTAAATTGCAATTTTCCCCTTAGACCCCTCCCCCATGTCCACGTACAGACAGTCCCGCCTACTTTTCAACTTGACCCACCTACTACATTTCTTAACAAAATCCCTGATTTGATACTGTAAAAGAATACTCTACGATCATCAAACCAAAACAACTTTGGTAACTGATGAAGTTGAGACCACGGTCACACGTACGGTATAAAATTGCATCTTCCGACCATTGTTTCTTAACTATAGTCCGACCATATTAAACTAACTATGGTAGCAATCACACATACTCACACGACTTTGTACTATATTTGAAAGATCGTTATTGACAGACAACTGCATCAGTGAGTTATTTTTGCTTTTGCAAAGCTATCATGCGCAGTTGCATTGGGTCAGTCAAGGGTCACGGTTTTGACGATGTTTCGCAGGGTTTTAAGTTGTAAGTATAATATATGTAATCAGGGATTTCCAGCCAAGGTCAATGTTTACGCTAAAATGATTAGTTGGACAATGGTCGGACCATGGTTAATTCGGGGCTAACGATGCTAATTATCATCTTTAGTGGACGATGGTTGGACGATCGTCAGACCAAAGTAGAGAGCGGTCACACGCAAACCGTACCATGGTGACATCCTTAATATTAAGTAGCTTGGTCAATATATTGTAGTGTCACTCATTTGCAGTAATGCCTTTTACCAACTTCAAAGCATTTGACCACACTAAGCTACTGACTTTGTACAGTATATCTAGTTAAACACTAATAATAAATAAAAATAATAAATTTCCAGGAATAACATGGCTCTAAGAAAATAAAGTAGAAATTTTAGCCAGCTTAACTTTTAAATGCTATTCATAATTCATAAACAGTTTTGAAAGTAGTGCAAAAGGCTTCTATCACCTGATCTGGAAAGCAATTAAGAGCCAAATATAGACAAAATTTATTTCAACTTACGTTGTAAATATTATTGTCACTATTGCACATCCACAATTGTATGATAAGGTCATCCTCAGGGTCATCAATTTGGTATAGTAGTGGGAATGCCCGCAGCATCTTACCACTAACACAGGTTCCATCCTTAACAAATACATCAACGTCCGAAAAATGAGTCAGCAATATTTTGAAGGTCGTCTCATGAAGGGTCGACACAGAAGATGCTTTTTCATCTCGCACCCATACTGAATCTGACCATACAAAAGAAAAAAGTACGACCATACGAAAGTACGACCATACGAAAGAAAAAAAAAACGAGTAGTTAACAAATAAACAAACAGACGAGGGAAACGAACTAACGCAAATAGCGTGTGTAGCCAAAAAAGGCAGGAACTAGCGTAACTACGGTAAACAATTCGCGGAACTGCTACCAGCACTAGTGTTCTGCACAGAAAAAACGGAGCGAACGCCGCTCCACTAAAACAGCCCTAGAAACCCCTCTCATAAGAAGAAAAGGATACTTATCGGGCTGCAATGACTTCAAATACTTCCAAAAACAGTGGATGGGAAAAAATTTCCGATCCTAGGAACCAAAAGTGGAAGAAATCCGATGGAAAAAATCCGCTGGAAAATTTGCGATCTAGACTCTTTGGTTGGTAGAATGAGAAGGGCAGTGACCCGTGAAGCCGGGTGACAGAGGGTGCACAGTGTTAAAAGGTTACCAGGACATTCTAGGCATGGTAGAATGAGTGTGCTAAGGTTGTGGTGAGATAGGTAAGCGAGGAGCGAAGTAAATAAAAGGTAATTTGAAAGAGTGCAGCTTTACATGTGACATGTACATGAGTTCTCACGCTCCTCCCCACATCCCTCCGAAATACGACAGAAAACGAAGGAAGCAAAATATAATACCGATTATTCACAATGATATCGTCGATACCAATTCATTAAGCATGTACAAACAGTACAACGATTCATTAGTATTACACACGTTTCTGCACTGGCATGTATGCAGCGATGTAAGCTAGCAACACATTTAAGTATATAAGAGATCGTGTTTATAACATTTTCACAATTTCACCACTGGTGACACCCACACACACGCAAACACTCATCGGCCTGCATGACTACAATGGTTACCATTATGATTGAAACCAAAACCAAGAAGCCAGCTGGCTTTGCCATACAATTTGGTCAAAATTGTAGAGCAAGTGAGTTAAATTTGTCCGGAAATTAAGTGAGAACCAGAAAAGATCAGAGATTTTCAGCTCTTATGTTTAACTTTTAAGCACTCCATTGTGGGCATCAACCATTTCATTCAATGGTAAGGATTTACAGTATAGACCTTTATTCCAAAATGTTTCAATATGCAGAAAGAACAGCCTTTTCAATGTGAAATATTGACACACAGATGTATGAATAAAAGGACATATTTTTTCTACAAAATCAGTTCTGCTACCAACCATCCCTTTAATAATTGTTATTAATGTATGAGAGTAACATAACAATTGTTTATACACTGAGAAATATTTTCACAAAAATAAAATCATAGCACACAGATAAATTGTAACTTAAATTTTGGAGTTACCATGTTTAAAAGCTTTTCAGACTTTGACACCTGTCGACCTCATGTGACCTTTGACCTCTACCAATTTCAATAGAGTTCTTGCACTCACCTAGCTGTATCTTCATACATAGTATGAAGTTCAAGAAAGAGGTACTGTACTTCTTGAGCTATTGTGTTCACAAGATTTTCAGACTGACTTAAATGTTGACTGCAAATGAGCTTTGACCTCCACCAAATTTCACTAGGGTTCTTGTACTCACCAAGCTGAGTTATCTTGTTTGCAAAGTTTCAGGTTTTGACCTCTTATGCCCCCAAATGACCATTGAACTTCACAGAAAAGAATAGAGTTCTTGTACTATATACGATGGATCCGCATATCGAGTATTAAGTCAATCCATCATGAACTTCTTGAGTTACTGTGTTTACATGCAAGTGTCACATACATACACACACACACGTGTGTGCACCCCATCACCATCACATAGATTCCTTCTGCCTCCACCAAGGAAGCAAAGATTAACTAAGCTTGAAAGTGTACATTACCTTTCCCCCCTGGATGGCCTCTGGTGTAAACCTCCACAGTAGCACTACCTACATCTGTTATGCTGCCACAATGATTAACTTCTAGAACTACAGGTTCCCTGAATACTGTTCCATCAGGTTCACATCTTACGACTGGTGTAATTCTTGGTGCCTCAGATGACTGTGGACAGCCCTCTGAAGCAGGATCCATTAGAGTTATCCCAATCAACTGCCTACAACCCAATGCACCAGGTGGGATGGTGAGATGTGTTTCGCTTTCTGGTATGAAAAGCTCACCCCCCTCTTCATCGAAGTAGCCATACTTGCTAGCAGCTCCGTCGATATCTGGCAGTTCTTGGGTTGAAGGATGATCTGGAAGTGAGCAAGACTCGGCTGATCCAAAACCAGAGTCTTCTCCAAAGCTGTGGTTCTGATCGTTGTCTAGCTGTGTTTCCATTGGGTTTGTAAAACTGTAGTGGAAGCAGGATTTAAGTTCTTTCTTATCTAAAGGTAACACTTCAGGCGCGTAGCAAAGGGGGGTGGGTGTTTTGGGTGTTCAAACACCCCCCATGGCCCAAGTGCCCCCCAAAAATATATGCAGAAAACACCAGTGACTTGGAGAGATACGCTAGTGATAATTATCGCACCCTCCTCCGGGCCTCACTCGAGTCTCTTCCAATCCTCCTTACAACGATGCACTTTGTACTGTATATATATATATAGGTCAAACCGTTCAGGTTGAGTGCATTGCACCATTTTGCATCTAGAGGCCTTAAAATTCCATTTTTTTGCCAAAGGGGAGGGGGACACCCCCACCCCTTAGACCCCTCCCCCATGTCAGTCTCCAGCAAAACACCCCCCATGAACAAATCCTGGCTACGCGCCTGTAACACTTACACATACATCTTGCAATGGTTATTTTTAAATGGTCATTAAAATAAGCAAACCACATGTATAGTAACCTATGTCAGTGTTAGCAACCAAATCTTGACAAGTTGTCAGTAAGTACATGTTAAGTCACTACTAGTGCAAAAGGTAAGTATACGGCAGTGTTGTAGTACTTTTGCATGTACTCGTTACTCCACTAAGTACTGTACTTTTTGAAAGTACTTGGTACTCACACTCTACAAGTACACACATGTTCAAGTTCTTGTACTCGATTTAATGTACCTGGTGCTTGCTCAGGATGAGCACTACCAAGATAAAGAATACATCATTAGGGCTTGACATAAGCCTCAAAAAGAAACACAGCAAAGATGCCCTTGGTAGTTTCCAACGGTGTAGGGCATCATGCACTGGCATAACCAGACATTTTCATCTGGTCGAGGGGGGGGGGGGAGGCTGAGGGGCAGGCTGAGGGGCAAGAGGGGAAAGGTGGGGAGACAGGTTGTGCTCATTTTAGGTACTTTTGGAATATTCCCCATTCCCAAACACCTGAAACCATGGTAACAGTACCATGATGAATGTTTTTTGTTCAGCACTAAATCATTTGAGGAGCAGTATAAAGTGTCTTATCAGACCATTTCAATAAGGATACAGTAAAAATACAAGCATCAGACAGCAAATTGTTATTTTTTCAAACAAAAGTTTTCTGTACAGTTATATTTTACAGACTTTACATTTTTCTCTTACAAACCTTATACTACACTATCGTTTTCAGTGTATGGCACAGTGAAGCCTAACCAACTGGGCAGTTCAATGTTTTGTTGACAATTTTTGTTTACTAAAATGACAGATAATTGTGTATTGTGAATTTTATTTTCTGCATATAAGCATTAAAGGGGTTTTCTGTCATTACCTTAAGGATGTTAATAACTGTGCGAAACTTGGAATAGAATGGTTATAACTTGTTAGAAAGTTTAGTATATTGTAGTAATTTATGGGTTTTATAGTTTAAGTTCGGATGGGAATTTCCAATTCCACATTTATTGTTAGGCCTAGTACTAGTCTATTTGGGCTGCAAGTACTATATTGCACTGTTTGCCTGAGCACCCCAGCTGTCATGATATAGATCTTCAACATAATTTTTAATTGTTTTTTAAATGAATTTTAACAAAACATTATATGAATGCTTCAGAACACCTAGGCCTACTGCCACTTTGTCATGAATTCCAATAAAAAATAAAAAAATTTATAGAAATTGCTGAGGAAGTTAGCTCTCCACTAAGTGTCATCTTCAACAAAAGTTTTAAGGATCATCAAGTTCAGGACGATTGGAAAAAAGCTAATGTTTCGCCATTATTCAAAAAAGGATTGCGAAGTGATTCTGCTAATTATCGCCCAGTTAGTCTCACCAGCCAGGTCAGCAAAGTATTCGAGTCAATACTGAAGGATGCCATCGAGGATCATTTAGCTAAATTTAACCTGATTTAGTCTACTCAACATGGATTTAGAAGTGACCGATCCTGTCTTACGAACTTACTGTTGTTCCTTGAGAGTGTTCCAAGCCTTATGGATGAGGACTTACCAGTTAATATAATTTATTTAGACTTCAGTAAAGCATTCGACAAGGTGCCCCATGCTCGTCTAATTAAAAAGTTAAGAAGTCATGGTATTTCGGGTCACGTTTCCGAGTGGATAGAGGCATGGTTGACAGGTCGCCAGCAAAGAGTTCTCGTCAAATGGAGCTGAGTCTGAGTGGAAGCTGGTAATTAGCGGAGTCCCCCAAGGGTCTGTTTTAGGCCCCATATTATTCTTGATTTACATTAACGACATTGACGATAATATTGATAGTAATGTCCTTAAATTTGCCGATAACACTAAGATTTGGAAAATGATGGCATCACCTGTGGACGCTATGATCATGTAAGAGGACTTGTATAGACTGAAAGGCTGGTCGACTGAGTGGCAGATGTTGTTTAATCCTGGAAAGTGTAAGTGTCTCCATGCTGGCCATAAGAATATGCACTACGATTATTATATGGGTGACACATGTATTACTACGATAAAAGAAGAAAAAGATTTAGGAGTGCTTATCACTGCCAGTATGAGTCCAAGCCAGCAATGTGCAAAAGCCGCCAAGACAGCAAATCAAGTACTTGGAATGATCAAGCGATCTATTTGTTATAAAGAAAAGGACAATCTTATCAGGTTGTACAAGTCTCTCGTCCGTCCACATCTAGAGTACGCTATTCAAGCTTGGTGTCCGTATTTACAAAAAGACATTGTTCTGCTTGAGATTGTTCAGAGGAGATTCACAAAGATGATTCCAGGATTACATCATCTCCCATACGAGCAACGACTTAAGAAGTTGAATCTCACTTCACTAGAGACAAGACGTATTCGCGGTGACATGATTGAGGTTTTTAAAATTATTAAAGGATTTGAGGACATTCAAGTCAGCGATTTCTTTATATTCAGTGACACTGTTACTAGAGGCCACCCTTTCAAGATATACAAGCAGCACTGCAGGCTGAATATTAGAAAGTACTTTTTTTCACAAAGAGTAATTGACATTTGGAATGGCCTTCCAGCCAGAGCTGTATTAGCGAGCACTGTCAACGTTTCCAAGAGCCAACTCGACAAATTTCTAAGAAGTAATGTGGGAGCTCATATGAGCCATTTAATGGCTCCCTGCTCCGTCATCCTCCGCCTATCACCTGCTGAGAAGTGGAGGGTACAGGTAAATAACAGAAACCTTCTGATAAGTGATATTGAGAGATTCTGAATTCTCCAAATAATATCCAAATTTGAGCAATGTAATCACCTACAACTGCTTTATGATCTACAGGGAGCAATTATAAAAGTAAGTTTAGGCCTAGGGAAAATACAGCTATCCTAGACTTTACTTTAGAAGTTAGGGTTACTGTGGTTGTTTCATTAGGGTAGGGCCTAAGTTAGCCTAGGCTAGGTTGAAGTTACATAGCCTTGTCAGGGCAAAATTTAAAGGGACTTTTAACTTAAAGTCAACAAAAATAATGGCTAGCAGTTAGACCTGTTTAAACGTACATGACAATTTACCCTTAGCGTCAACTTGGTAGCAAGCCTATATATTTCACTAGATGTGTTGTTGGGCTTAATCTAGTTATTGATCGAGGAAAGTGTCCCGGTATATTATGGATCTTCTTTTTCTTCTGTTGCGGATATAGGCTATAGCATGCGTCAGACATGATACGCGCGTGCGTACAAGATATAGAGCAATATTAAACTACTTTCTAAGAAAAAGTCGCCCAGGAAAGCACCCGGGCACGAAAACCAAACTACCGAACGACTGACCCGCTTTCAACCCCAACCCCTTGAATCGAGACTGTGACTGTGTGATCATCGTCGGGCGTGCATCACCATTCCCCTCGAAAGGGAACAGATACTAGTTTACTACACATGATCTTAGCCAAAAGGCCGAGAAGCAATATTAAACTTACCGCTTTTCGTTGCACTTAAGCAAACGCGTTGAATTTAATTTAGAAGCAGGATCGGGGAATAAAATTACCGGTGTGAAGTTAGATACTTATTCCCCGTTCCTCGTTCGACATTCGCGAATGAGTAACTGCTACCTATTCAGTTACGTATTCGACAATGGTATCGACGTAACACCTCTGGCAAGACAAAAGCTTTCTTACAAGATGTTCAACATTTGGTCTGGAAAGAGGTTATCTATGGGTCAAAAAGGTGCCATAATAAATCTTGTCCGGTCCAAATAGTTCTTGACCAACTAAAATGACCACTACTTCATCAGTTCTTAAATTAATGTAACGGGACCTGAAAAAATCACTTTAGGCCCTAATCAAGACTAGCACGCCTCGGACCACCTAACCAATGGGTCATATGAATTCTCAACACATTGTAGAAGGATAACATAATGCGTCTTGCTCGGTCCAAAGAGTGCTTGACCAATTAAAATGACCACTAAATCAACAATTTTTTAAATGAATGTAACAGGAACTGAAATAAAAACATTTGGGCCCTAATCAAAACCAGCACACATTGGACCACCCAACCAATGGGTCATATGAACTCTAAAGACATTGTAGAAGGGTACCATAATGCGTCTTGCCCGGTCCAAAGAGTGCTTGACCAATTAAAATGACCATTACATCATAACTTCTTAAATGAATGTAACTTGGCCACGAAAAAGCTTTGGGCCATAATCCATGCAGCACGCCTTGGATCACCAAACCGATGGGTAACATGTACTCTAAGGACATTGTAGAAGAGTACCATAATGCGTCTTGC
>JAIPMN010037838.1:0-10610 GCA_020650975.1 Apostichopus californicus
ACATATATATATGGCTGTGACGATTTACCCAAAACATGTAACCATTCTTGAACGTTTCTAACGTATCTAACGTATGTAACTAATCTAACGTATCTAACAAATCTGACGTATCTAACGAATCCAATTTATCTAACGTATCTAACGCATCTAACGTATCTAACGTTCTTGAACGTATCACACGTATCTAACGTGTATAACGAATCTAACGTTCTTGAACATATCTAGCGAATCTATTGTATCTAACGAATTTAACGTATCTAACGAATCTAACGAATCTAACGCATCTAACATATCTAACGTATCTATCGAATCTAACGTATCTAACGAATATAACGTATCTAACGTATCTAACGAATTAGAGAAGAGAAGCATCGTCAGAAGCTTGGAAATCAAACTTTGAATTCTTCTTGATACAAAGGCAGTGGCGTAGCCAGGAATTTTTCAGTGGGGGCGCTGCATGGGGGGCTTGACCATTTACTGGGAGGGCGTCTTGTTACTATCTAAGCGGAGCGCCACCATTGGTTGGCGCGCAGCGTACTGAATTTTTTTTAGCTAAAGGGCCTCCTAGATCGTCGGAAATGACACTTCCCAGGCCTTGTAAGCAAGGTCGTCAATCCGATTTGAAACTTGGGGGGACGTTATCGATTCGAGTATTTCGGCCGCAAGTACTATCTAAGCGGAGCGCCACCATCGGTTGGCACGCAGCGTAGCAAGAAAATTTCAGATTTCAATACCTGCCAGATCGCTGGAGATGGCACTTGCCAGGCTGGATAGCAGCCATTTAGTTGCGTGATTTCGGGAGAAAATTACAAATTCGTCATATCAGGAAATCTGCAATAAAGTTCATGCGGCCTTAATTTTTACGGAATATGCTCCCTATTTCATTTCCCCAATATTAGTGAACGGGCACCGTCTTTGAAACACCATCTACAACTAAACAACAATATGTACAGGCTTTGGCTCTAGCTATGAAGTGCCATGACTTCTTGAACTAGTTGTAGGCTCCGGCCGCATCATTATCCGTACACAGCTTGTGGTTTCCATCTCAAATTTCGCTCGTCGCGACACACAGACAAAGTTGCAGGTCATACCGATGTGAAAACTCTCGGTCACTTTTCATAGAGCTGAACTTCTAATATTCGATGATATGAAGCCTGAGATGTGTAAGCCCTAACCAAATAGAGCCACGACACTAAAATGTGTGTGTATGTGGGGGGGGGGACATTTAATAGTATGTCCCCCACCCATCGAAATGTGGGGGACGTGTCCCCCTGCCACGCCCCCTCTCCCAGGATTGACGCACATGCTTGTAAGCTGCTCTAAAGTTTCCTCAAAATTCTTCTGAAACATTATTAGGGTGATAGACTGATTCTCAGCGATAGTATTGTCTCCTTTCTTGAAAATTTGGCGGTTTTAAGAGCATCGGGGAACGTCCCAGAAGTGAAAACCCAACCTATGCACTATGTCACGTCCGGTTTTTCAGCAACTATAGCCTACTGCCGGTCCGCGGTCGAAGGGTCGTTCATGAGTGGTCATCATGGAGATACGAGACCATTCAGACCAATGATATATTTTTCGCACATGTAATTTTTTATCGACACCCAAACTCCCAGTGGGGGGGGGGCGACTGGGGGCCACAAGCTTTCATGGGGGCTGTCCCCCCCCCCCCCCCCCCCCCCCCACCACGCCCCCCCCCCCCTTGGCTACGCCACTGTACAAGGCCACGCTCTGACTGAGGAGAATGAAATGAACATGTGATCATATGATAAATACATTCAAACTATGGACGTTATATTTAAAAATGTTACATGTTTAAAGAACGCCTTGCTATCCATCTAAGACATGACAATAATAAATATTCAATGAGTCGATGCATACTTCTACTACCCTCAAAGTCTGTTTTATTATATATTAAAAGGGGGGAAAACACCACTCAATAAAAACAAAAACAAACACCGAATGAAACATTATCTGAGGATAAGTGTGTTAACTGACTACCCTGGTCACCAAAAAAAATCAACAGCTATATATGCTTACTTATACTTCTAACATAATCTTTTAACATATTGTTCTAACATATAATTCTAACATATATACATCTAACATACACTTCTAACATGTATACT
This sequence comes from Apostichopus californicus, assembly GCA_020650975.1. Classification (NCBI taxonomy): domain Eukaryota; kingdom Metazoa; phylum Echinodermata; class Holothuroidea; order Aspidochirotida; family Stichopodidae; genus Apostichopus; species Apostichopus californicus. The sequence goes on from JAIPMN010037838.1 coordinate 2,127, forward strand.
TCTTACATGTACTTCTAAGATATATACATCTAACATATAATTCTAACATATTCTTAGAACATATCTACATCTTACATACAATTTCACAAATACTTCTAACATATATACATCTAACATACACTTCTAACATATACACTTCTAACATATACTTCTTACATAAATACTTATAACATGTACTTCTAACATATATATATATATATATCTAACATGTACTTCTAACATATACTTCTTACATAAATACTTATAACATATGCTCCTAACATACATACATCTAACATATACTTCTAACATATACTTTTAAGAATACTTCTAACATATATACTTATAACATATACTGTTAACATACATATATCTAACATACACTTCTAACATATATATATTAATACCGTTAGTTTCCTTTTGAATAGCTTTCATCATCTGATGCAAGCTTGGACAGAAGTTATCTAGTCTGCTTGATGTTTTGAAAAAGAATTAACAATATCCTACGACATTTTCACTGTGTTTGCATCTTATACCAGTATAATGTTTACCGAGTGTAATGGATGTCATTGTCCATTTATAATAACAGTGCCACAGACATGCTAGCGGTTTCTTTGCACGTCTTTTCTGAGGTATCTATTGCCTTCCATATTTCATTGACGTATGTATAAGCTACTGTTCTTAGTGCACGATAACACATTCTTCCACATGCATATTCATAAATTACAGAATGAAATCTGTGAAATATGTTACCATTAAGAACTTGAAAAAAGAGACTGTACGTTCATTATGTTGATGCCTCTTTGGCATATTTTAGGGGAAATTAATAACGTTAACGACGAAGAATTCCCCTCTCAATCGAATAATAACCTTTGTAAGGCTCATCAGATTTTACCGAAAGGAAAGAAACGATATCTCAAACTTCTCATAATTTCGTCTACTGATGGATGATACATGTTCTATGCTGACAAAATAACTGTAACTGTTGCATTTATAACGTACTAAATCAGCGCTAGCATATAGGATTTTCATTATATGTATGGTTCAACCATAAGGAAGTGTAAGGTGTCCTACGTTTGTATTGCACATATAGCCAAGATTATACCCCGTACAGTGAAACAAACAACCGTTTTCGACGAAAATCAATGAAGCTTCAATTCGTTTTCTGTCACTTCCTTGTTGACAGCATGTCTCACTCAAATCGAGTAAACTATTATGTTTGCGGATACACTCAGGCGTATTAGACAAAGTCGCCAATTGGTCACAGGTTCAAAATAATCAGCGATTTGTTTACGTTTGAATGTATAACCTTCCTATGACTTGTTTTGAATGGAAAACTAAACATCATCACAAATGACGACAGTCTATTCCCTTCATATGACCTTTCTGACCAATATTAACAAGTGTCCCATTAACCGGTTGTCCAATATCCAACGTGAGTTTGGTATTGTTTCACAATTCTTTATTTTGGTACAAGCGTATTAGTCATTGTGTTGCTGGTTTTGTACCTCTTACCTTTGACCCTATAAATCATAATTCACGGCCTACATCCCATAGTGAGGCTCATGCACAATGCGTATCAAGAACATCCCCGTACCAATGAGCACTGAGCATTTTGGGACATATCGTTGTTCACACATATATACACAAGGCCACACACGATCACATAAAACACTTAACACCCCCACGCAACCCTACCACCGCCATGGCGTTTGGAAAAGTACATGTCCAACCATAGTATGGTGCCACCTTTTGGTAACAAATGCACATTAACCCTCCGAGTTTAGTTGCATCGTCACCAATGGTATAAGGTTGGACGACAATTTCAGTACCATTTTTCGCACAAATTATCAACGGAGTACAATATTGAGCGTTACCATAATGACCAGCTTTAAACTCTGAGCGTCGCAGGATTCTCTGAATTTGTAAAGACCGATTCTGCAAGGTTTAAATTTTTTTATAGATAAGTTTTTGCAAAACTATCAAAATGCAAACAGTAGGAATATCGCTGCTTTTCCACAGCTAAGAAAAGGAATTCTTAGAAGAAGAACGAAAGATATCACTATCTATTTGTACGATATATAATTTAATGTATAGAAAAACTGCCAGGGCACTATTTATGGCACTCCAACGATCAAACCTGTTAAATATCTAGAGACAGAAATATGACGAAAGAATTCACCAAACCTGATCCGACTGAAGAGCATGAAAATAAACTATCCTACACAGGCTGAGAACAGTTAATTAGTCCTGTTTACTAAAGACTAATAAATATGTATCATCGAAAAAATCATCAACAATATTCAAAACCACATATCAAAGACATCATGTAGGATTACAGGGGTGTGTCGAAGTGAACCCCCAGTTCCCTTTAAACTTACACAAAGATGCAAGTACTTATTTGAATAAACTTGCACTCAGACCTTATTTAATTATGATCTAAATTCCCTATTACCATATTCGAAATCTTAAGTTTAAAGCTTTTCCTGGAGGACAAATGCTATAGGAACATGTTTTGGCCGAAGTATGCAGAAAATGTTTAGCTTATTGGTTAAGCTATCAACTTTAGACAACGGAATATCTCGTTCAAGTCTACTTACTGTTAAACTGCAACTACTAACAGCATTTTTTTTTGTTACGTCAAAGTACATTTGGCAAACAATTATTCCGAACTTTATGGCTAGAATGGCACTCAAACAATTGACCAGCGCTCTACGAACTTAGCCATCCATCCATTCATATTTGAATAAATTATGGCAATTAGTTCATATTATAAAAAATATTACTGTTCTTGTATGAGATCGAAAACCCATTCCTACCTGCTACATGAAAGACCCAATAAATGAAGCCCGGTGATTATAGGTTCTCGAAAACGGTTTGATTGAACAAATAAGATTTTTTTTTTTATATTTCATTCATCTTAATTGTGCTTTACTACAGCTGAATTCTCATACTTTCATGGCTTACTCTCTTTTTGCCCATTTGTCTCAAAATTAAACTTCTGTGGATTTTCATAATATTCTGACTCATTCCCTTCTTCGTCAATAATTGTCCTCTTGCTTGGATTTTCGTTTCCCTGTTTAGCATCTGGAATTTCGTAGGCTACTGACTCGTTTTCGTTTATGATTACTCTAGAATACTGTTCTTTCGAGTTGGGGCTGTTTTCAGAGATTGTGGTTGCTTCAGTGTTTGAAGTAACGGTTCTAGTTACACCACCGGTATCAATATCGCAATAATCGTAGCCTACATTCGCCGAAGACGTTACATTAGCAACAGATTTTGAATTTGACTCGGTATGTCTACTTTTCCGGTAAAGTAGCACAAACATTATTGACAATGTAAATAAAAGGAACCCTATGACAGTGACTAGCGAAACAACAAGAAATGAATTACCAGATTGTTTACTTGAAACTGTGTTTGAGACTGATGTTGTTGGTGCTGATTTTTCGGGAGAACTGACCAACGTTAAGTTTGCCATAGAACTTTCACTAAGGATGGTACCAGAACAATTTAATGTTACAACACCTGTATAGCTTCTATTACTAGCAACAGTTACTATTATCATTGGTCCAACAACGGAGACCACAATACCAGAAACACCTAGTCCTTCCGGAATGGACCACTGCACAGATGAAGTTGGTAAAGATGAGCATGTATAAGTTTGTGTTTGTCCTGGATACAATATAGCTGGATCAGTTGTAGTCACTATTGGATCAATGAAAATAATCAACTTCTCGTAAACATTAAGAGAACCAACCGAACATCGGTCTAACATGTCGGTTGCTTCGTCACCACGTTTACATGTAAACACACTGCCATTTTGACTTAAAGAAAGTTCTACATTTATCGTGTTAGTCATGGTCATGCTCCTTATAGTTTCTTTTACTTCCTCGAATGTTGTATCACTATCTGAACTCCAGCTAATGGAACCGGACACTAACGTAGAACTATAACATGTTAAAGTCACAGACTGGCCAACAATGATACCATTCGTGTAGTTTGAAGTACAATATGTCTGTTCATTTGGTAATGGTGATATTGTCAGGTTTGTGGTAGCAGTAAAGTCTGCCCAAGTTACTTTGCAAAAGAATATCTGGTTAGTACTAATTGTAAATGAAGTAGTTAGTTCGGTGTAAACTGTATTATCGTCCAGTCCAATTGAACCTGATATAATCTGTTGTCCCGTTTCATCTGTTATCATCATGGTGATGTCATCTTCTGGTTTCGAGTCTGACACTGAACATCTGAGTAATATCGATTCTCCAGCTAATACAATGTCGTTTGATCTCGTAAACAGAGACACTGTCTGCGCAGAACACTGACTCTCAAACACCAGCAATAAATGAAAGAAATAAGCAAGTAACGGAACGAAAAGCAATATCCGCCGAAGATAATCCATGTTGGCTTCAATACGTTTACAACTACAAACAGAAATAAGCAAGGGGTACTGTGTGAACAGAACACTGTTTCTAAGATATCAGCAGTACATAGAAAACCATTGATCCTCCAATAAAATTCATTCTTGCAATTTTAGGTAGAGTTGAATAAACGAATAATCTGTTCTTATACATGCGGGGAAGAACCTTTCCAGTGACCGTTAAATACAGAGATTCCTGAGGTAGTATTCACACCTGCAACAATGAACTTAAATGGCTGCACGTCGCTGAAAGAGACAAAATAATAATTGCAGTGACGTAACATGAAGTGGTTTTCTCTAATTGCTGGCGATGTATAATAAATCAAGGGCGTAGGAACCGGTGGGGCTGGGGGCGCCACCCCCCCCCCCAGTGAAAAATATGGTGGGGCGGAAGTATCATTCCGCCCCCCCCCCCCCGCTCCGCAAGTCAGAAAACCCCTTTTTCATTTCCAAATGAGAAAAAAATCTCATTTGGAGCACCAAATTGCATCTAAGGCCAGGTGAAAATGCAAAATGCAAAATGGAGTGGGTGTTGAAGTGTGCTATATTGCACCAAATTGCATCTGAGGCCACCTGGAAATGCCGAAAAAAGACCCCTCCCCCAGGCCGGCCATCAGTCTTCAGCCCCCCCCCCCACTCAAAAGTACTTTCCTACGCCACCGTAATAAATTATATAATGTAGTTCATCTAGCAACTAGAAATATTGTGTGACCAGACCGTTGTATCTCAGAAGTCAGTAGCACGTTGAGATGTAAACAAACATAAAACGAAAAGGAACTCATTTTCCAAAACTGGTAACATTTTGTTAGAAATTGAAACAGTAAACAATTCAGCTCAGTGTCGTTGTATAAGCCATTAGATTAATTGTTAAGTATAGATAGTTCTGGGAAGATAACACATATTTCGAGTTCACATTTCCTTGACATTAATACTGAAGAGGCGAAGTGAGTTGACGAAAAGAAAAAGTTTAGAAGAGCCTTTAAAAATTTGGGATCTGTTCAAGCTACTCTGCTGTTGCATGAACTACGGCCTGTAATTTTTGTATTTAATCTCCATGGTACGTAGTGATGTTTCGATTTGGGAGTCAAACTGGGAGTATGGAAGTGTTATTTGATGCTCGAATGTTTTCTCAATGATCAGTATACAATAAAACAAACACACTATAGCACACAATACCAGCAAATTAAAAACAAACCTTTTCCTTATAGAGAGTTGTCTCTAACCAAAAATTCACGAACTGGCTTGATTCGAAAATGGATTTGTTGTACTGAGTACTTGCTTGACATTCCAAACGAAGAGATTGAATTTATGTTAGTATTGCTGAAAGAGTATAAATCGTTAACTTTACAAAAGCAGGTAGTTCATGACTCTAACACAAACGCATTCCCGTCCGCCATATATGTCTGTTACCTACAGTTATACAAGCGTAACAATATTTGCACTATCAAGGTACTCAATTCACTGACCCGTGACGTTCAGATAGAGTTATACATTGCTACTTAACAGGAATTAAAAGTAAACATGTGTATTAGCATGATAATGACCATCTTTGTTGAATTCTATGGAACGCCAAATGGAAGATTAGATATGATCATTGCGTTAAAGTGAGCTTGTATGTCGCCTAACTGATGAAAATATATATGTTGCTGTTGTATTTCTAATCTTACACATAGAGATCATCATTTTACTTACATCGTGCTACATGCCTTCCAAACGGCTCGTACAATACCATACAATACAATAACGTACATAGGTCAGAGTTCGACTTAGTGTCAGAGCGATTTTTGAAATCCTTCCAGACCGCAGGAGCATCATTTTTTTTTCTACCTTTCGTCTTAGGTCTTCTCCTGACATGGTCTTCTCGATAGGGTCATGTAATAGTCTGGAATATATTTAATTTATTCTGTATGCTCCTTTAAGTCCCTTAAAGCTGCTCTGGACATTTGTTAATTCTTTCCTTGAAGATATTTACTAGTACGGTTTCTCACGCATGATCATAATGAAGAAGCTTAGAAATTGTATATTACATGTCTTAAATGTACCCCTTTCAGAACAATAAAATTGTAGACGCAGGTGTCGACGAGCACGGTCTTGTTGGAGGTAACTTGGCTCCAGTTTTGATTGTGGCAAATTTCTAATTAAGAGTTGCTAGTGTTCGTTTAATTCGACCAATCAACAGTTTGTATATAACACCCGCCATAGGAGTCTCCTTCAACTGTCTAGGTCGTGCTGTCACTTATAGCCAGGAGTATTCAGCCTAGATTATCATTCGAATCAGAAGAGTCTCACAATGAGGTCTATTCAAGTGTTAACGCCCGAGTATAATTCATCGCTTGATTAAGTTTATTTTACATTGTGATAATTTTACATCAACTTGGGAGAAGTTAATAAATCAACAGAAATCTCTGGCACATGTTTTCATTTGGGGTTATCACAAATTTGTAATCTACAGGTTTTGTAACCTGCTGGCTGATAATCAACCCTTATGTAAGGTCCGTATATAATCTACCGTATCCGGTGATACCGAGAAAGTCCCATATCGTAACCCGATAATAGATAAGGCGTTTGTATTAAAGTATGTTACATAGATTTTACTGTTTTTCCGCGCAACGATTTTTAAGTTCTGTAATAATGTTGTTTATGCGCGTTTATTGCAACAGTTAATTCATTATTGTAGTGCGCGCGCACGCTACAATGTTGGCACAACTGGCCAAGTGAACGATACCTACATGACTGAACGTAGAAACTTAAAGTTTCATATAGTCTCTGTACATTTGCGGTTTCAGAGGCTAGGTGTGTAGCCAACTTATTCTGAGCCTGTGACAGCGCTCATAAGCGCCTTCACTGTGTAGTTACCTTCATGATTATTATACTCGCTTGTGTATTGTCCGCCCAACAAATAACACCATGAACAACCAAAAAGTTCTTCATTATACTGCAAGCAATCCACGCGCACTACAGTACTGCGTATTTGCAGGCAAATGCAGTTCTAGTTTATACTGTACTTAAATGATACAATGTAACATTCAATCAATACTGCCATGTTCAACATTTTTCTGGAATCATCTATATTTCTTGCTGTCGTGTTACTTTTCTCTTTTCTTTATAGGCTCAGTAGTAATGTGTACATAGTATCTCCATCTTGGTCTATCTATTTAAATAATGAAGACACCAAGACTAGACTAAATCAAGTCACTGAAGTTAATATCTAGTATTCAGTAGTCGTATCATTAGTCATCGTCGTCATCAATATTATAATAATGAAAACACTATACACGACTATTTTAAAACAGTCACTGAAAATACTTTATGTAAATATCTAGCGTGCAGCAAAGTAGTCATTAAGGTAGTCATCGTCGTCTTCCATTTTCAGCCGATTCTCATGACTTTATCGGTTAAAAAACTGGTAAAGGTGAGTACCCGTTAATCACTTAATACTGATGTGTGTTATAATTTCTTAACATGCGTTACATTTATGACCAGTTGTTACTGAGAAGGAATTACAAACAGAAATTACTAAACATACAATCCTATGCATAATGATTGACTTGGCTAACCAGACTACTCTATAAGTCCACACTTTTAACAGAAAGTGGATGACTCTTAACTGCAAAACGCTTAAAAATTTGCAATTTAAAAATTTGAAACATCTTTACAAGGTAAAATTACTAGTCAAACATTGTTGTTTTAGACTGCTAACTAGTCATTAGCTGAAACAGCCTTTGAGTAATGAATTCGTCTGTTAGTCCTTTTTTCCACAGTAGCATCTGCTGAAAAGTCTAACATTGTTATGGTGTTATAACACACTCCAGTTTATACTGATTAACGGTTGTCTCTTATTCACAGTATCGAGTATAACGATAATCTATCTCATATAAAGCGACTGTATCACATGGTAAGAATTGCCTCTGAATATTTCTACGCTACAAACTTAGTGCACTTCAACCGTTCACATACCCGTTCATCTGTAGTTAACCCTTATACGTTGACCAATTCATATGATCCCACCAAAGGGTCAAACAAACCTTCATTTACACGTTAGCCTTTGCTTACAGAAGCGCTTGTCAACTCGACCATTCCACCCTCCA
>JAIPMN010037847.1:0-10327 GCA_020650975.1 Apostichopus californicus
TAAGAGCAATAAATACTATCAACTGTTAAACTGTTATCAGACACCCTGCCATTAAATCAAAGTGAGGATAAAATTTATCAAAAGGATTAAAACCAAAAATACAAATATAGTGTGATTTATTTTTTTTGGCAAACGGATGGTTAGGCAAGATTTTCCCATTGACTTAGTGTGGTGTTAGGCTACCATGTGGTCGAAGATAACAGCAATAACGAGAGTATTCTATGGATATCTTATAACTGCGTCACAATTTCAGCTAATAAACATGGTTAGGCTAGATTACCTCATTGACTTAGTGTGATGTTAGGTAACCATGTGGTCGAAGATAAGAGCAATAAATACTATCAACTGTTAAACTGTTATCAGACACCCTGCCATTAAATCAAAGTGAGGATAAAATTTATCAAAAGGATTAAAACCAAAAATACAAATATAAAATAACTGCCATTCAGGGCGATTATAAACAACTGTCAACTCTCTGACCTTTGACCACTTGAGAATCCTGATTGGGTTTGATTGGTTTTCAAAATAATACACGTTAATTTTTTTGCAGATTTCACATAATACATATTTAACATGAAATGATACTCAAACTGATTCATAATGCCAGTTAAAGAGACTCAATACCAAACATATCAAGTGAATGGCATTTACTTATTTAGTCAGTTCAAAGAAGAAGATGATTTCTTCTCATGATCGGACTTCTGTTATGATACACACTGGGGTATGTAGCTACTATGAAGGGCGGGAATGTAGAAAACAGTATCAATATATATAAAATACCTGAAAAGGAATACAAAAGTAAAGGCAAGTGTTATGTATGAATGTGAAAAGTTATAAACTTAACTATAAAATGTTTGTGCGGCGAACAATTTTCATGCTCGGTCAAGATCGTAAACGGTCTTATTGTTTAGTTTTGATTGTCCTTAGTATTTCTCCACAGTATGCTAGAAAGTCCAAAAATGGTCAGTCAATGTGTGAATGCTAGCAAGCACTTCACTGCCATCATCACAAAAAGAATTCTCCTACACAGAGACTTTGTTATGAACCTACAGAAATTACTTTTGCGAGGTTTTAACAATTTTAGCCATGTCAACTTTTGCAGGCAATACTTAAAGGTCTTTAAAGCTGTCCCTTAGCACTTACAAAGTATTCACAACCACAATAAAAACTTACACATCCAGTTTTATTCCAGTTTTCAAACCTTTTTAGAATACATGTTATGCAACACCAACGTCCTTAAAAATGTAAAATTCTTCATTTATTTAACCAAAAACAAATTCTGGTTTAATTTTAATTTTAAATTCCATCTCAAAATCTGAGAATCCTTTCATTGTCAAATCCAATCTTGATCAAATGAGACTTCATATCAGCTTCAAAATCTCTAGTTCCACAGACCACAGCAAGAGAAGACTTTAGTAGAGCAGCAACCTCCCTCTGTACATCCTCCAGGCAGATTCGACCCTCGTGAACTTGTTCTCCATAGCTACCTCCGACACCTGCATCCTACCAAAGAGATATGAAAAATTAAAAAATACATATTACTTAAACAATAATAACTGCAGGTTTGATCCCACAATTGTTCGGGTGGCCAGCAGGCGCGTGGGGGGGGGGGGAAGGGGGGACTGCCCCCCCCTCTGCCTTAAGCATATTTTTTTGCACGTTTTTATGATATCGCTAGTAATTTCAAATAGAAAATGCTTAGAGGCATATTCGGCCAACATTTTCTTGTACGCTTCGAGCCAACCCGTGGTGGCGCTATGCTTAGATAGTTTCCAAGGACGAAGCTATGGCTCTGATAATTTGCCTACAGGTTCGCCCCTCCCTTGGCAAATTCCTCGCTATGCACCTGGTGGCCAGGATGGACATGCATAACATAACAATTTGAAGCTTAATACAATGGAAGTGAATGCTGGTAAGAATTAAGAATACAAGTTGACACTAGTATCTGACCAGTTAGCTGTGACATAATGAGAACAACAAAGTTCAGTCCTATGAATAGTGTGGGTCACATCTATAACCTTGTTATTGTCTGCTCAATTTTGATTTGATGTAATTAATTAATAATTTGATGGATTAGCTTCAGGTGTGTCTAGCATAGTACACAGAAGCATCCTCACCGCTGCAACTCTTCATTAACATTACCACTTGTGTGATGGAATTTGTTCCACATTGTTGAATTTTCTCAACACAGACAAAATTACATAGAATTCCCATTTGTAATAGATCCTTAATACAAAGTCCTTCCCCTCTTTGATACCAATGTTCACAGGTGTGCAGAATATTCGGACTCACATGTTCTGAGGTAGAACACAGTGAAGTTTGCGACTACATATAGTAGATGAAAATAACTATTCAGTCATCTAGCTATAAACAAAGTCCATGGTAATTAATATCCAGTCAAAAAGAGATGTATCTTCAAAAGCATTGTCTGTACAATTCGTTTTCATTTCTTATTATTTCATAAATGCCTCAAGTCTGCATTAGGATGGGCAAATCAAAGGTGTTAGCCGGGCCAGTGAAAACACATGTCAATGAAATGAGTCGTCATGGAAACTCATCAGGAAATTTGACTTGAAGTCAAGGTTGCTTCTCATTTTCTTATTAACTCCTTGATCAGATATAATCTGTATGTGCACTCTTGTATCAGAGAAATAGATATATATTTCACCATGGTGACAGAATACTGCCAACTTTGTGCTATATACTGAAAGAACTTTCCTTGTAGTAGCAGGATTATGCAAATGAGGGCCATCAGTATTAACCCAATATATGCTAGAAAGTTGAATAATGGTCACTCATTATGAAACTTCAACAATCACTTTGAACACTGCCCTCAAGCCATTTTTCTCCTATACTTAGATGTAAGTTAGCACTCTTTGATGTCTGAGGGGGAGGTTTGGAGGGCATTACAGGAAGAATGGTGAAGACTCACAGCACTAACAAAATACAGGACTTTGAAGTTCCAGTAGTGAGCGAGATCATTCAATTCTTTCCTCATGAGGATGTCTTGGTAGGTCCTGGAGGCGTACAGCAGTTTTAAGATTGTCTCTTCCTCATCATTTTGAACGATGTGACGTATAATCTGGTAGATGGGTGTGATACCTGTCCCTGCTGCCAAGAGGTAGATGTGTGAGTACTGGAGACAACAGAGAATAATGAATGTCAGTCTGTCTGACTGTAACACACTTCCAAAGGCTGTCATGAAAATGACTAGATGTGCTTGCAATAATTCAAAACATATTCAAACTAAGCTAAAACATGACACTTTCTGTTATCATTTTTATAACGATGCCAGCACTATATATAAAAAAATAAATAAAAAAAAACAAAAAAAAAACAATATAATAAAAATTATTAATTTGGTTTTCTACATAAATGTGGCACTATCATGTCAAGTCACCATACTAGCAACAAGACTGTAATCTCCCTATGTCAGTCAAAGAAACAATGCAAATACAACAAAATATACAGATACAGGAGGCTATAGCTAATGTAGCTATACACAAATATGAAATACTTTATAAGGATTGTAAAGAGGAATATGTATTTTTGACTATAGGAAGAAAAAAAATTATTTAATTTTTTTTGATGTATTTTTCATTTTTTTATTTATTTAATTTTTTTTTTATTATTTTTTTTTATATTGGAAAGATTAATATATTTCTAAGCATCCTGGTGAATTTGCATGCAAATCCTATATTTCATTCTTTTTGCTTCATACCAAGGATACTTCAAATACGTTCCTCTTTTCATCAGCCCAAAATATTTTTTTCCCTCTGGACTACCCCTTTAAGCATGCACACTCTCTTCCTGGAATATATCCCATAGTTAAAGGAGGAAGTTTGTTATGTATGCACAATCGTGGAATGGAAAATTGTCTGTGAATTACACTACTTTGGTGGAAGAGTTATAAAGAAAATAGCTGCCAAGTTACTAAACAGAATAACATTGCTTGTGAATGCAATTACAACAATCACTAAAACATGTATCAAACCAACTATTTCCAAAACAACTTTCTATTCCTGCTATAAACTGATACGGTCACAAGTCTGTGCAACCACGAAACCATATCTCCGAGTCAAAGGCACGAAACCCTTTTTGAGGCCGGTAGAAATACTGACAAATTAAGAATATGTTACTAATGAAAAGGTCACAGACTGACCTGATTAGTGTGATACGAGAAAGATCCAAGCGGACCTCTCCAATCGGTCACAGATCCAACCTGCCAGTTTCTGATTATGTTTGACATCTGTCCATCTTGATACAACTGACAATGCAAAAAATACTGGAAATAAGTACTTAATACAAAGATTAAATGAAAGAGAACTAAATATATAAAGAAGATACATCCAGTAAGAAAAGGGTGGTTATGTTATCATTTCTATACAGAAATGGCTTGCAGTCATTTTGTATCTGCTTTGTGGATAGACTTGTTAAATACAAACAGGCTTGGCATGGCTGCCTTTAAATAGTTATCTGGTGGTCAGAGATGATTATATGTATTGTTAGACAACTATACTTTCATTTACAGTAAAACAACCTTCTTAGGTCTTCTTAACTTCTGACAGACCTTATGTTGCTCTATAATTGAGAAAGGGGTTCGGGGCGGTCCAAAACTGGCTAAATATCAGCCTTGTCACATGAAGGTATGTGGGATAATGTGGATAACTTGTTAAGAGTAGTGGAATATTTACTCCTGTCCTAGTTCATAACATATATATATGAGCAAAAGGTCTGCATCAAGTCACAAAGGAAGCTGTGTCACCTAAAATAATTCTACCTTCAAAAAAAACCAGTTGTTAGGTTTTGAGAAAATCAATTAATTTCAAAACAAATATCCAGATGGAAGTACATAATTTCACTAGGATGCACAGTACCATTTTCTTCAGTTATTACCCTACATGTTAATTAAACCTCTCTGATAGTCAAACATGGTGTTTGTCCACAACAGTGTAAAACTATTCAACAGCAGTAAAAATCTTTCTAAAGATCATTTTAATTGAGTAAAGAACCCCCCAAAACTGACTGGTTTGGGGATCTACTTTGCTCCTCTCTTACCTGTCTCTCACTCCACAATTGCACTTTCCTATCTACCTAACTACACGTTTGGAAACGTTTTAGCACTGCGTCCGAGGCTCCCTGGGCCACGCCCACTAATTCCTCCTTCCAGATCTACACCCGGAAGTAGACTACACGTAATTTTCAGCGAAATTATCGTTTGTGATTTTACGACCATTTTTCGCGTTTTTGGTATTATCCTTGGATAATTCAGTTACTGAGACCTTCTTTCGTCACTGTTCCAAGAAGAACTCATAAGTATCCTTTTATTTACATACAATTTATGATTGCATGTTTCTCTCCATCCATGTTAACTTTGTAAAAACCAACCTTGATCAAGATTGTGAATTCCTTTCTGTTTCCTGGTGGACTGATGGGAGTGTACTGTCTGCTTACTAGTCCTCCATGAGATGATGTTTGCCTACAAAATGTAAGAAAAAACAAGTCCAGGTTAGAATTGACATGTAATCAATTAATAATAAAGGAAATATATGTTTTTTTTTTACTGTAACTTTAGGTTGGAATATATATTATTAGGCCAAGGGTAGGTAAGGGAATATTCAAATATCAAACTCACTTATGTGGTTTAAAGTTGTTTGGATAGAAACTAATTATTTAACTATAAAGTTTAACAGAATTTCATACATGTCAGAACTAATTACTAAGGGAAAACTTGACACTAATTTTTCCTTGTAAGTTACAGGCACTCAGGCAGACAGTAATAATGAAACAGTTACTTTTATGTAATGGTGCCATAACACTATTATCCCTGGAGGGTAACCTTGTATCCACTGACTAATGCTTAGCTATGTGAAAATTTATTGAGTAGCAACACATCGGTCTTAGACTACCAATCAAATGGAATATAAACTTACCTCAGTATAAGATGCATACCAATGGAGATTTGGAGGGAACAGCCTTCTGGGAGTTTAAACGTGTACTTAAAAGTATCAGTAGAGACTGCCTGGATGCTGTCAAGAATACAGGCAGTGTAGTCCATACTCTTCATTGATTTACACACAGTCTGTTCCTGTGTATTGAAATATACATACATATATGTACTGTAGTCATCTGATAGACACTGAGTAGTGGAAACTACAATGTTGGTTGTAATGGGTACTTTTGCCTCAATGAAACCTGACATTTGACATGTACTGGATAACCTGCTCAGACAAAACTATGTAGAATTTGCAGTGTTAAGTTAGTGGAAAAATAACTTTTGGTGCAAACTGATGGCAACTTATATGAACTTTCATGAAGTTAACCTTAATTGTTTAGAAATGCAAGAAAGCCAAAGATTTTTTTTAAGTTTAGTCTCATGGAACTGCTGTATGTATATAACGAACAAGCGGACATCGAACCCTGATTAATGGGTGAAATGTGTTAGAAAAAGTGTGGGCGGAATTAAACATGCCAAGTTGTTATGGGGAAGAGGGGGTTGGATAAATATGTGATGCCGATGAGCAGGAAAGTGGCACCCTCGGCTTATCCATAAGATTACATTAACACCTACTTGTAGACTGGTTTAAATTAAGAAAAGTCGGTTGTGTATCGGATGGATTGAAACAGTAATCAATACCACCAGCTTATTTATACTCTCTTAAATTTATAATTGTAAGCAAGCAGGAAGAATCTTGCATTTTATACGAAAATACTTCAAAAGCTGAACACGACGATTAATGTATTCTTCCCAGAAAATCTTTAGTGAAGGATGCCCTCATTAATCTCCCTTTTTCTTTCAAATATAGGTCACATGGTTGAATTCCAACACAAAGATATATATGCTTAAAATTGCTGAATGTACAAACAGGCAGTTGGATCATGGAGGTACAGGTAAGAGAGAAAAGGGAAGGGGAAGAGCAAAAGTACTGAGAGTGTTTATGGTTCCTCTCAGTATTAAAGGGAGTGAAGACTCGCGCACAAAGAAACGTCTGATGCTGGTAATCTGACCTAGTTTCGAATGAGGTGTAACAGAAGTGTAAGACACCACCATCGATCCCAGAAAATACACACACAGCTTGATACTGTCCGTAAGTAAACACTAGTGTACAGTCAATACATGCAGCTACGGTCAATACCCACAACACAGTGTACATATAGCAGCGATGGACATCTCAGCAGGGAGCTGTTATGGAACTCCCTGATCTCAGGTCCAGATAAAATATAACAAGGTATCACATTTCATTACTGTCTGCATTTTGTAGCGACAAGAAGAAAACTTCACTTGCAAGCAACAGAAAGTTAACTTAGTTAACAGCGGGCGGCACGCAGTTTGGTGCGAGTCTTCAATGCCTTTAAACACAGGTTTACCACTTCAGTAAATGTCAGTATACTCTTTGAAGGCTATAGTGTCGAATAGTTAAAGTAACTTCTAAGGGTCGAGGGAAGAAAGCATAGGGGGATTGTATGACAGCATTGAAGTCTGACATACTGCAATGATGTAGATAAGACAAAAACAAGTAATTAACTGTTGATAAAATTCACATAAGGACTGTTCATGATGAGATAAGTCCTCTAATCAAATCTGCCATTTTTATCAAACTACAGAAAGATTTTAAACATTTAAATCTGGATGTCTCTTTATATAAACTCCACTCAAGCTACTTTTCATAAATGAAACTTGTGCTTAAATTATCATTGTAATGGAGTAAAAGTTCGTGGAGGTCCGGTTGTCTGTGACTCTACGAGAGGCAGGTAGTTATTACTCCATACAGTAGTAAGATACTCCATCTAATAGTCATAGAGGTGCTATGTAGTCAAATACTAAACTTTGTAAAATTTTAAGTTCTTATTATCAAAAATATTGTCTACTTAATGTCTTCATGTTGGATATATATCTCAGATTCTTCTCAAATGGAGGAAAAATTGCCACACATACATACAAACAACTTGCTGATATTGTCACCAATACCATTATGTTAGAGTAATCATTGTTCCAAGAACCATCTTCTGCATTTCAGATTGATTATCATAACATGGGTTATTTCTGATATGACACCAAACCAGAGACAATGATATATTCAGGAATGAAACCATAGGCATAGGAGGCAAGGGGGGGGGCTGGGTGGGGGGGTTTTCAGCCCCCAAACCAAAATATTTTTGTGAAAATTCGGGCAATATTCTGAGAATTTTTCGGGCACCTACTCAAAGAAAAATAAATTGCAATGATGTAGCTAAAGGAAATCAATAGTTTAAAAAACAAACTCCTTGGTAATTAAAATAAAGATGTAAGCTTGGCCGACTAATTCGCCGTTACTAATGTAAAAGAGAGTTTTGACATAATTAGCTCGCAATGCTTTTTCTCTGTCTACATAAGACATTTCATTGTTTACATTAGCATCTCGTGGATGATGCGATGTAATAACCGATGCATGCCTACAGTACATATGATATGTACATTAACATGTTGAAGGTGCGCGAAGCGCGCTAAAAATGTTGGTTATATTTTTCGGGCAAGTCATTACAGCCTCCCCCAAATCAAATTGGGCTCCTACGCCTATGAATGTAACGTAATATAACATGTTATTCTACACTGTAATCCAGAGAATCATTCACAAATTTATATAATGCAGAGCAACCTAGATATCCTTACTTCTTTGCTTCCTTCTCCGTGAGTCTTCCAACAGTTCAGCTTCCAAAGGTTTAGTTCATCTTGGTGGATGTCTAGCACACAAGGTTGACATCCCTGACCACAGCAATCTGTGGCACCGGGCTCTAGTGGTTTATGAACCAGACAAGCTTCACAGACATCAAAGTCATCCATTCTAAAGAGAGAAAAAACTGAAGGCAGTTACAATCTATAAACAACTTTATAATCTGTTGGGGAAATTACAATATGTAATGACTAAATGATTCGATTTCTTATTGGCCATTGGGACAGACCAGATCTGTGAGCAACAAGGTTTCAGTATCTTTGAAGACATGGTGTTATATTTGCTGACATGCACACCCTTTTTTCACATTAATAGGATTGAACAAAGTTCTGTTTCAGTAATCTATTTATCTAAAATAGTATCATACACGATGGCATAAATGGCATTGGGGTGGGGGCTGCATCTAGCAGAACGGATCACCGATACACAAACACGACAAAAACAGAGACGAAACTGAAACACATCAATCATTACAAAGCCAATCATGTATAGTATACTTCAATACTCATTAATATGCTAAGTGTATACAGCCTCTGATGCTTAACTTAAAAACCATGCAGTAAACTGTGTTCCTATATACTGTTGACTTCCTATAGGTTTGTTAGGTTGTGTTGATACTTTAAGAACAGAGTTGCTGCTGTATTCCCTCAGAGGTCCTCACCTAATGCTCAGAACAGCTCTTATCAAGTCGATGACACATAATCACTGCTAGGATGGCTAGCTGCTTTCTGAACTGCTTTCCTTACTCCGTGCGGTTTCGATTGTTCATGAGGTATTCCGAGCATAAAGCATGTCCACCAAGACATACCCTCTTGGACAACTTGCTTTCCACTGTTACTAGAAGGAGCCTCCAACGTCTCCAGTTTTCTTTTTGAGCCTTGTTCTGTGGGAAAGAAAATAAGTCGGTACTTTAAATCAGGCGTTCATGTGAATGTTGAGTTGTGATATTACTATCGTTATGAAATATCTCAAAGATTATTTTAATTAATGGTTTGACAAACAACTTGTTTACAAGTTGTAGGCTTGTGATCATAGTGCCAGCCCTATACACTGTCAAGGCTTGTACAATCTGTGAACATAAGTGAGAAATTGCTTTACCGCACATCATGGGCGTCAATCCAGGGGGGGACGGGGGGACACGTCCCCCCCACATTTTGATTTGTGGGGGACACAATATCAAATGTCCCCCCCACACATTTGGAAAAAAAATAGTGTCGTGGCTCTATTTGGTCAGGGCTTACACATCTCAGGATTCATATATCATCGAATATCACTCAATGTTGCTGAATGGAGAATTCCACCCAGATCTCGTGAGTTGGTACCCTGAGTTCTCCGACAATCTTAAGCTTAGTCTGCCTTTCTTTCGAGGCCAGTTCCAGTCGTCGTCGGTTGAAGGGTTTAGACAAATATTGAAGTTGATGAATCCAGCAGTACGGGCTATGTTTGGTGAAGTCGAAGCTCTCTTGCGGTTGCTCCTCGTCTCCTCCGCCAGTTCGACGGAAGCCGGGAGAGATCTTTTAGTGCTTTGAGGCGTTTGAAGACATGGCTACGGAGCACCATGACTCAACAGAGGCTGAACCATGTGATGGTGTGCCATATTCACCGCGAACGTCTAG
>JAIPMN010037853.1:0-12806 GCA_020650975.1 Apostichopus californicus
TTACAAGATCAGATACCCCCTCAGCTATTGAAGTGGGGATGTATAGTTTTCTTACCCACGGTGTGAAAATAAACTTACAAAGCGTAACAGGTGAACAATGGGGGTTTGTTTAGTTTCTCAATCCAGTAAGATCTGAAACAAACGAAAACGGAGGGAAAAATCGAGAAGGGAAGAATAAAATGTGTATCGAAGTAAGAAAAGTAAATTTGTTAGTATGTGTTTCGTTTGCTATCGATTTAAAAGGATGGAATTTCGGAAAGAAATCTTAACACGTTTTTTTTCTTTTTTTCCTTCTTCTTCTCTTTTTTTTTGGTCTTTTCTTCTTAAAAACTTTGATCTTCAACGTCTGTCAGTCAAACTCTAAGACTCAAACTAATCGTCGAGTTCTAATCAAAACTGTTGAAATAGTTCTTTTACAATGAAAATGTGTCATTAATTCTTGATGATCTTATAAAAAACCATGGAGAACATAAGTAAAAAACTAAATTGGAACAAACGATATCAATGGTATTGGTTCTCAGCTATAGTATTACTTGTAACTTGGATGAATAACGTCGGTGCAGGCGGATAATATAAAGTCAACCCTGAACCCACCCACCCCTAACCCGACCCGACCCCATCCCACCACCGCCCCACCCACAAAAACAATAGACAATGCGGGTTTGTCTTCTCTCTCTTTCCTTTTCTGTTCGTAAAGGGGAAACTACGTCGGTGGGCACAGACTTAATATAATTTAAGGTCAACACATTGTAAACGGAAATACGATAGCCTACAATGGATATGAAAAAGAAATTATTCTTCAAATTCTGGATACAGAATACTCAGAATGTTTCTCTCATCGGTTACTGGTGACGTTCTGGATCAACGAGGTATCGGGCAACTTATTACATCCAGGGACTTGTGTATACCGCCCTGATATTGTGTGTAATTGATGTGTATTAGATATGTAGTAACGGTTATTTGATGTGTAGTATGATGTCATGTGTCATGTGATGTGTAGTACGATCTGTATTTGGTCTGCGGTATGTTGTGTATTTGATATGTAGTACGATATGTATCTGATGTGTAGTATGATGTATAATAAAATATGTATTTTGATGGGTAGTATGATGTGCATTTGATGTGTAGTACGATATGTATCTGGTGTGTAGTATGATGTGTAATAAGATATGTATTTGATGTGTAGTACGATATGTATCTGGTGTGTAGTATGATGTGTAATAAGATATGTATTTGATGTGTAGTATGATGCCAAATGTATTATTTATATTTCAAATTATCATTAAATGGTGGTCCACCATTACGCGGGTCAATACTTATTAATGTGTTACTTATGTTTTACAATGTTCCTGGAAGTATATACAGAGATCGATATAAGTACATTGAACTTTTTGTTGTCCGGTGTTTGGTGTGTAGAATTACTCTTTAAATTACTCCCTTATATTTACAAAATGCACCTCTTTGCTCATTATCAGAGCCGTATATCTCTATATACGGCTCTGCTCATTATTTTGGAACAGCGACCTCTATTACTACTGTTTGGTGATATTATTTTTAGCTTGAAGCCGAGAGCCTGAATTTTTAGAACGCACATTGATGTTTTTATTTTCCATTGTATAGGCTTATTTGTGGCGTAACTAGGCTCATTCGAATTTTAGGGACCCGGGCCCTGGCCGCCGGGGGCGGAGTCAATGACCGAAAAAATGACCACCAATCGGATGGAAACGGGCTTTAAAATCAGAAGATTTTATTCATGTTCATATTACTAAGTATTGTTCAATACACTTCAATCTTGATAACATCCAAAGTGGAAATTCAAACGAAATCTTGTCTTCAATAGAGAATACTAGATAGTTTAATATCTAGGCGTCTAGAGGGGCCAAATATCGAACAATTCTCACCCAAGCCCGTACCATGGTTGGGCTTGATTGAATCTGGACTCTTCTTATGGAGGTCCATATCTTCAATAATAAACATAATCAATGACTTTACCTGTCATCTTTTAAAGAAGAAAGAAAGATAAAAACCCTCATCTCCACATATGCTGTACTGTTAAAGAAAATGAACCCAATGTATAGAGTCTTGACACGAACTAACCGACCAAGTTGAATCCCTCTCAACCCAACTGATGTCCGCTCATATCGAGACTGTAATAATGTAAGTATGTATGTATTTTAGATCCTCCTGCTAGCAGGAACTCGCATAGAAGCCATCATTGGCTTATCAAAGCCGCAAGCTGACCGAAGTCAGTCTCTTAGATTCATTTTTATAATAATGATCATGTTGCGTCAAGTGCGGAGTATCAGGAGTCCCTTTGAAAGGGAATATATATACTACACAAGATCGGGTTACAAGTTAACTGATCGATTGGCAAGAGTGTATTTCCTTAATTAGCCTGTAGTTGCCATTTATTGAGCACGAAACAGAAATTATAATATTTCAGTAAATTAAAAAAAAAATCAAAAGCAGAAGACAAAGACGTTATAAATTCGTGGTTTGTTTTTACCATGAAGCCGTGTCTTAAATGTTTTTGTAGCCATAATTAGCCTTTTACGAAAAGTCACCCAAAATAGAGAGAGTCTGGGCACGGAAACCAAACAACTAAACTGATGTCAAACCAGTCTCAGACCCAGTCCACCTCACATCATCGAGACTAACTGTATAATCATGACGATGTGTCGTCCAATGTGTAATTCATGCATATGATCATAGGCGTAGGAGCCTAATTTGATTTGGGGGAGATGTAACGACTTGGCCGAAAAAATATAACCAAAATTTTTCACGCGCTCCGCGCTCGTTCGACCTTTTAACGTGCATATCATATAGGCATTCATCGGTTATTACATCACATGCCAATAACATATATCAATTTCCGTGTTATTACCCTTCCATATTGGTTAGAATTACTGCGGAAGTCGTTGCAATAATAATGATAATAATAATATAAGTTTCACCATTGAAAAACACATTGCTAATTATTTTTCTTTCAGTAGGTGCCCAAAAAATTCTCAGCATATTGCCCGGATTTTTCACCCAAAAAATGGTTGAGGGGGCTGCAGCCCACCCACCAGCCCCCCGCCCCCCACGCCTCCTACGCCTATGCATATGATGATGATAATATGATTTGTCTCGCTAACTTCGAGCTCTGTCAGTTTCTGGCCGTCATTGAGAATGTATACAAACTACTATCCCCTGCAAACCCACAGCAGCATCTACGAGATTTAAGCCCCAAGGGCTTTATTCTCTCATACGTTGAACACCTGAACGTGGGAGCGACTATTCATCTCAAATGATGCACGGATTGTAAATTCATATTTAATTTAGTTTCGTTTTCAAGTTGCCATCAAACTGATTCCATCCCACCACAAATGTTCTATAATCCATTGATGTCGATAGTAAAGCGGTTTCGTTTTCTTGTCGTTTACAACATACAAATGAACATGTGCAACGAAATAGCATCCCTGGATATAATGTGGTCTAGCCCTGTCATTCATTTCGATTGACACATTTAAGCTCCGCCCCTCTATGACGTTTGCATATAATTATCTAGTGGTTTTTACGAAGGCTTGCTGTGAAGGGATCTCTTCCCTCTCTATGACCGACTAAACCGTGAGAAGATACGCGGTTTTTTCTTTTCTTTTTTACTTAATGTTCCTATTCTTCGATAACAAAAAGGGCCGGGAACGCTCAATGAATTGTAACAAATTCATTCAATAAATGGCTTTTGAAACCTCGCTGGTGGTTTGAGAAAGACATTATTGATCGTGTAAGAGCCTTGTGAAAGAATGCGTATAACATGTGTAGCCTATACTTGGTGATTTATAAAAAGGAAAAGAAAAATAGAGAGTTTTAAAATCCGCTTTGGATTCGATTTTAGTAACAACTTATCCTAATGTATGACCACTTTGGAGAGAGAAAGAATGCCAGTTGTTTGGAAATAGTGGTAATAATGATACAAAGTGGTTAGGAACCCGACCAAATACATTGATAGAAAACCCACTCATCCTCTTACTAATCCGAAGCTTACATTATATGCAACAGTTTAAATGACGTTAGTCAATTAACTGCTATGCGGAGAAGGAATAGGGAGAGAAAAGCGTTAAGAAACCGGTTATTTACTGCTCAAAGAGAAATATTTAAAATATAAAGACATGTTAAATATAATGTATATAGGAAAGGAAAATTATCCCTGCGTATTGTTGTTTCTCAAACCTGGTAACTGCATGGAGAAAAGTGGAACTAATAAATACGTCGGTGTGTATGTTTGTGTCTTGTGTGTGTGTGTGTGTTTTTTTTATGTCAAAATCATTTGCTTACAAAATTATCATGAATGAATTTAATGAAATTATTATCCATCAAGAGTGTACGTACAAATCAGAAACTGCTATTATTCGTATTCGT
This sequence comes from Apostichopus californicus, assembly GCA_020650975.1. Taxonomy (NCBI): domain Eukaryota; kingdom Metazoa; phylum Echinodermata; class Holothuroidea; order Aspidochirotida; family Stichopodidae; genus Apostichopus; species Apostichopus californicus. Next base: position 4,402 of record JAIPMN010037853.1, read on the forward strand.
TTATTCAAGTAACAACCAGGTATTATTTGGAGAGTCAATAAAACTTCATAAATTAAAACTTCATAAAACTTAAAATAAAACATAAAGACAAAACAGTATATCATTCTCATCTCCCATCAGGAGTTGCAAGCTGTATTGAATTATGAGTGGGAGAAGAAATGGTCAATTGAAGTAACGGGGGTGGGGTGGGATGGTGGGTGGAAGCGGAGGGATTGTTTTCTTTGCACGGTGTCCCCTGGATGATTCTAAGATTACCGTCTAAGATTATGTCTGTTTCTTTCTTCTGTTCACCTTTCTGTTTAGAAAATATGATGCCACGAGGGGTATATGTGCTCGGAAGGGGGTTATTAAGGGGACGAGGTCGGATTTGTATAACGGGGAACAAATATGTCATATACTTTATCTAGCTTGGCCAAAGGGTATGAACTATAATAAAGGCGTAATTAGGGAGGGGGAGTTATGACACAGAGAGTAACCGAGTAAACTTTTTTTTTATCGTATCGAGCATTGAAGTTTCATTTCGTCAAAAACAAATTGAGGTGCATTTTCTTTCCTTCTTTTTTTGGATGGAGGGAACCATAAACTTTCGCAGCATCTATAAGAGACAACTATAACCAATTGTTTCTATCGGAACATCCCTAAGAGACAACTTAACCATCGTTTTCATTACAAGTTTTCAGTGATGTCAACCGGGTCAATATGCGTTAATAAATTCAATTTTCAAGGTGAAAATAAAACTTATTAACAAAATAAAACGTTGGGATGGAACTCAAAGCTTTCGTCCTATTACATACTAGATAGAACAGATAAGGGATTTTCATAATTTGGAAACTTGAGCATAAGTCCAATTTGGCAGCAAGTCAAGTCAAAGTTAACGGCTGGGGCCCACGTAGTTGTTTTATGAGAATCTATTTCAAATAGGAACAGTTGCTATGGAAACTAGTAAATGTTATTTACGTTGTGTATGTCATACACACGAGGGGTACCATATAATAACAATAATAATAATAACACAAAATATACAGTTTTTTGTTCTATTTTTTTGTTTTATGACATTTTTTCCCCCTTCAAGTTGTGTACTTCTACTTCTTAAAAGCGACCTTTCTCCACATGAAGGATGTTTCGCGTTGATCGATACCTATCAATCAATTTTAATGTTATTAGTCGCCCAAATAGACCACCATCGGCTCCTAAGGTTACAACCTAACACGGTATATATCGCACGTAACCTGCAGTGGCATGGTGAGCCGTCCTATAGTGAAAGGTCATAGGTCATGGGCAAGGAAAAAGAAGACAATAGCGAAAAGTGGTGTAGACTTTCTACATGGGAGATCGGAAAATAATTTAAAATTCACCAAAATAGAAACTTAATATTTAAAAAAAGGAGCATTTTTTAAAATATAATTTAACTTTATTTATAGCCAATATGTACGCAGTGTATTTATATCCATGATAAATTGAAGCTTGTGGCATGAGCCTTTATTTAACTCAACCAATGTTATTCGCGTAAGCAAACTAATATAACCAAGTGATAACGAGTTCTCAACTGGCTTCTTTGGTACTCTGTTGCCACCACCTCCCCCCTCCCCCTCCCCCTCCCCTCCCCTCCCTCCCCCTCCTTTCTGTCTTTCTTGTTGCTTGTTTATTTGCTTAACCCGTTGTTCGACTTGATTACTGAGACTGTTGTTCTTATCAATTTCCTTTCATCGCATATTTCCTTTTGTTTATAGGCCTAGTAGACACATTTACATTTATATTAGCACACTATCATGAATTGACCCAAATTGTGTGATGTGTGAGGTACCATAATGAATATTCATTGGCATTGATAATGAATATTTATGACATAAATGAAGCTTTCGTCTTTAACAATCGCAATCGTACTAGTTTAGTAAACTGATTTATTACTCAACATGCAAGAAGACCAGCCTACGATCGAGACGGTATACGCATCCACAGTGTCATATGCAAATATTAAACTTCACTTAGCGGATGGCAATCCCGTCAGCAGCAATTTCACTACAAAAAGAAGACCAGCGATTGAGACGCTATACGTATCCACAGTGTCATATGCAAATTAAACTTCACTTAGCTGATGGCAATCCCGTCAGCAGCAATTTCACCATATAAAGTTGGATTTGTTTTACTAATTTGGAAAACTAATTGGAACCGAAAAATGCTGAATCTTGCATTTCTCTTGAGAATCATACCTTCATTCAGCTTGTTTATGCTCTTACCCAACGCCATGTGCACGGGTACCATGTATTATTGCCGGTGACGTCGGGCGGACTCGGGTGGATTCGGGCGGACAATTATATCATCGGGTACCAATTTGCTTCATGTTTCTCAAGTCTATTGTGAAAATGAGAATGCATTATTCTTGATCCCCATATTTCCACATGCCCTATATAAGGGTTGTAGCCCACACTAACACCCCCCCCCCCCTTCCCGTCTCTCTTCATGCGTGATCATTGCTTGTAATATTTCTGTCCTCCATATCCAAGTGCCGTACAACAACTGACCTAAATATCCATTAACGACTCCTCAACACCGCACACATGGTCGGACTAAAATCTGACACACCTTCTACAAGACAAATAACTAAAATTACAATGACCACAGAACACCTTTCTGTTTCCGCTCTATATCAACATCGACAATTTTAAAAATTAAAATTTTCATTAAGTTAATCGGCGATAGCGCTGAAAAAGAGAGGCATATACCAACACATTTGTACTAACTTGATATGTGCAGGCTTAATTAAGACGTCACTCCATAAACACCAGGAAGATATTAAGTATACAATAGGCCTATATGTGGCGTATACTTTAACTACTATTAAATCTGTTTAAAAAAAAACAATTTAATAAATAAATTTGGAAAGCAATTATACATTCAAGTGACCAAAAAATCTCAATGCTTAAAGATCTTCAGTTCTTCCTACAATATTTTAGCAATGCTAAAATGTTTGATAATTATGTAACATATACTTCCTCTATTGTTTTAAAGCCAGTAATCTGCTGGAGGAGGTTCATAATTGAACCATAACATGTTTAGTGACATAGTCATTTGGTATTTTGTTGTTGCATATTTAGGGTTGATCTAGGCTAAATATCTGTGTAATAGCCTGTATATAGATATAGACTACGATCATGGACAATTAGTGTATAAACGGTAATTTAAAAATAAGTATAAGTGGTATAGAGGTGCAACATTTACCCAAGGGGGGGGGGGGGTGTATGCTCGGTATTCAAAGTGGGAGTCGCGACCCTTCTTAGGGTCTCCCAAAAATTCGGAAGAGAAAAATTTTCCTTATTTGAGAGGGGTAAAACATTACTTTAAAAGTTTCAAAATGTAGCACCATTTTGCGACTAAGCATTCTTAATCATATAAACTTCTCAACCGAGGGGGGGGGGGGGTGGGGTGGGGGTGGGGGATACAGTCTCCCCGTGTATGTATCCGTACCTAACAACATTCGCTATTGGAGGACCGCCAAGGTCATGAAAGTGTTAACTGGGGTTCACCAAGCAAACCAGTTTGAATCCTAGGGGTCTATCACATATCCAAATATTAATTCAAGGTTTAACGTAACATTTTAACATCTTTCATCCCCAAGAAAACCTGCACACTTAGGCTGTTATAGGTTGATTATAATCGCTATAAGCCAATACCTGTGTAGGCCTACCGGGTACAATTTTGTAGTAATTAACTAAGTAATTTACGTTTTCATTTCAATGGTTCAAAAAACAGAGTTTTATCTTCTTGAAATTGCTTCAAAAGGAGTTGAAATGTGAGATTACGACTACAAGTAAAGGCTTACAGTTCCTTATTCTTTTCTTCGGTTTTAAGATATAAAAAAAACCTATACGGTAACTGTCAATACAATTGTAGTGGAACCGAATTTAAGGGTGTTCTGAAGAAAGTTATCGATCTATGATAGTATGTACACCAATTCCATCTTAAACTATAGTTTCAACGATTTGTATGAGCTGATGGTGTAACAGCTGGTAACGATTGTATGGAATTAGGCAATGATAGTATACAATTAGGTAAGACGTAAGCGGATTTGTGTTTAGTCTTCTGTTACAAAATAACACGCTATAAGCGGATAGGGTTTAGAAGAATTACACACCAGTTATAACAAGAAGATTTAAAACAGCTTATCGTGGTCGGTCAGTTAGGGCTGTTTCGTCCAGTGACTGGGCCTGTCGTACTCATTAGTTTAGTTCTTACATGTCCCCACCATCATCTTGCTGGTCATTTGTTTTAAAGGGTGTGAAGACTCGCGCAGATAGAAACGTCTAATGCCGGTAATCTGACCTAGTTTCGAATGAGTTGTAACAGAAGTGTTAAACACCACCATCGATCCCAGAAAATACACACACAGCTTGCTACCGTCGGTAATTAGACACTAGTGTACAGTCAGTACACTACAGCTGCGGTCAATACCCACAGCACAGTGTACAAACAATACAGCGATGGACATCTCAGGTCCAGCTAGAGATAACAAGGTAACACGTTTCATTACTGTCTACATTTTGTAGCGACACGAACAAAACGTCACTTGCAAGCAACAGAAAGTTAACTTTTTCAGATGGCCGCACGCGGTTTGGGGCGAGTCTTCAATGCCTTTAAGTTAAGCAAAAATACTCTGCGTTTCCTTTGTAGATCTAATGTTTATATTCTCCATCTTCATTATTTCTGGTGTACTTTTATATATATGCTTATAGTATTAAAAAAAAAACCCAACTGGATTTGAGTCAGTTATCTCAGGTTTACAAGCCCTGCGCTTTACCAACCGAGCTTATTCAGCCCTTATGGTTGATGGCCGGATCGATAGCAATTTCTTTGCTGCATGGGCCCGGGTGTCAGCCAGTAGCCACTACACTTTGTATATTGTGTAACTGTAGGGATCACAAGCCAAATTCTATTCTTTTCAAGCCCAGAAATTCGATGCAATCCCGGAGAATTGTTCATATTTTATTTTAATTTAATTGATGGTCAGGCTATGATCAACCACCCATTCAAGTAACAAGTATATCGGTGTTAAGGTTATAATGACCATCCATTGAGTAACAAGTATTGATGGTCAGTCTATACCCACCACCCCACCCATCCAGTAACAAGTATATCGGTGTTAAGGTTATAATGACTATCCATTGAGTAACAAGTATTGATGGTCAGTCTATACCCACCACCCCACCCATCCAGTAACAAGTATATCGGTGTTAAGGTTATAATGACTATCCATTGAGTAACAAGTATTGATGGTCAGTCTATACCCACCACCCCACCCATCCAGTAACAAGTCTAACGGTGTTAAGGTTATAATGACCATCCGTTGAGTACGGTAACAAGTATTGATGGTCAGTCTATACCCACTCATCCAAGTAACAAGTATATTGGTGTTAAGGTTATAATGACCATCCATTGAGTAACAAGTATTGATGGTCAGTCTATACCCACCACCCCACCCATCCAGTAACAAGTCTATCGGTGTTAAGGTTATAATGACCATGCGTTGAGTACGGTAACAAGTATTGATGGTCAGTCTATACCCACTCATCCAAGTAACAAGTATATTGGTGTTAAGGTTATAATGACCATCCATTGAGTAACAAGTATTGATGGTCAGTCTATACCCACCTCCCCACCCATCCAGTAACAAGTCTCAACCTAACTTGGTCCGGTTACGTCACGTAGACTATTTAAAGGGACGTCATAGAGCTAAGTGCGTTCAATCGTTACGTCATGTGACGTCAGAATTAGTTGCGGTACATTACACGGTAAAATGTGTAAGTTATTATAACGACATTATATTACGCATGCATCTTTTAGGGAAACCATTTTTTTTGGTATACGCACGCCTCCATCTTACATTTGTAGTACCATTAACACATGTGTATTGTTTTGACACTCTTTAGCAACAACTGTTGCTAATAGCCAACGAATATCATGTACATTAACATGTCCTTGTAACATTGAGTACTGTATGCTTGTATCATTCACAACAATATATGTCCTCGTAATACTGTAGTGCAGGGTTTCCCTAACTTTATACCCCCCACGAACCCCCTGTGGATGTTTTTCAGAGTTGTCCGCGAACCCCCAACTTTTCGAGACACGACCTGAGTCATTTTTATACTATAATACGCATAACATATTTATTTATTTATCACATGCACGGTACGGTACTACTATGGCAAGATATGCGTATGGAACGCGAAAAAAGTTTGTCGATAGGGTATGACTTTTGTACATTACTAAAATAAATGATATACCAGATTTTAGTTCAACAAAAAGTACACTAGTTTTCACTTTCAGAAACGTCTCACGAACCCCCTGGGATGGACTCACGCACCCCCTGGAGGTTCATGCAGCCCAGTTAGGGAACCCCTGCTATAGAGTAACATGTCCTATTAATAATTTACTCGTGCGTTCAGTCAATAGCCTACCACTTACCGCGTTGATCGTATTATACCTTGGAGAAGGATATTACACATTGAAGCCCTTTTTTTGGTAGAAGTGGACAATATCATGCATTTTACGGTCTGTATTCGGTACACGTGGCAACATACTCAATCATTCAAAAACAAACAGAAAGTGAAGTGCATAATTTCTAGCAGATTTTGATGCCTCATTTCGGCATCTCATAATATGAGCATTATCTGCACAATGTCGCCCCTACATGAATCGCACTAATTTGTTAATGCGTGGAGAATATAGAAAACCTGTAGTACCTGAGGAAGCGACGTTGACAAATTTCATTTCTTTATTGATTCTTCTCTGTGGATTTTGTCTCCATTTCGTTTCCCATCAGGAAAGATTTCACCCAAATTCTAATGGCTGAGAAAAGTAAAAAAGAAAAGAAAAGAAAAGAAAAAGACAGAAATCGTCAATTTGAAGATGATTGTAAAGAGAAGGAGGAGAATGGCTGCCTGGATTGCCAAAGTCGTGTTGACTTTGGTAGCAATAGAGTCAACATTGGCTTTGGAGATTAAGTTGTCTCATTTGTCTGGCAAAAGAAAACCAACATGAACTATCCGAAGACTGAATGAGAAAAACCAGTTGGTTTAATTTACTCTCTTCCTAAAGAGAGACAAGAAAGAAAGATGTTGTATCGTAGACAGGTTCTTATTGTGAGGAATAAAAGGAAGGGGGTTGTGACTAAACGGGTAGTTTTAAGTTAATACAAATTGACTTAAGGTTAAATCTTTGATGTTTGACTCTAGTAAAGAACGGAGGTTATGTATAGGCTAAATAACAAGGGACCAGTGTCCCTCAAAAATGTCGAAAACAACAACGGTTACCGGTCTTTTTATCTCTGTTTTTTTTTTTTTTGCGCTTTTTGCTTTATTGTGTGAGGCATTGTGTTCATGTACGAACGAATTGGTCATCTAAAAAAAATGCGTTTACTTCTTGTTCTATTGTCGTTAGAAATGATTTAAGCGGAGCTTTGAAACAAAAATCTGATGGAGCGGCCCCTATCAATCCTGTACGTTTCTTTGCTTTCGTCTTCTCCTTCTGTTTTCTTCTTCATTTATTCGCATCTTTATTAGTGAAAGAAAACAATGTCGTTACTGAGAAAATTACCATTTTCATATATAAAACTTTCACAGATTTCAAAATGTTAGCAGAATCCTCCGTACCTCTACAATGAAGTAAACCATATGTAAATTCAAAAATTATAGTGACTCTGATGTGACGTATACAGTTTGACTTGTTTCAAGTCGTCTACCCTGTATAAAGTAACACACAAACCCTGCATGATACAGTTGGCAAAACGCCATAAGTGAGATTTAGCACTTGTTAGGGCGGTGCTGATCATAATCTTCCATTACCTTTAAGACAAAATACTTGCTGTTCCTTTAAATCGTGTCACTGTTTTAAACACCTGTTTGTCGAACTAAATTTGTTTCACGTGCAAGCCATACTAACAATATAGGTAAAGGCGCTGATGAAGTGATTGAGGTGCAAGGACCCCGATTTTCTATCGGTGTGCGAGTGCTTCTACAGCTTCGTCCGAGGGGCCAAGCGCAGCCCGATAGATGAGCGCGTCGTCCCTGCTTGAAGAGGGAGAAGGGGAATGAGTTGGTGGGAGGACTTTCCGTAGAATGAGATGGAGGGTGGGTAGTCGAGAATTCAACAAATGCATGGTTTTCTGCGCATATAGGGAGAGTAGGTGTATAAAACAGGGAATTCTGTCCACTCCCAAAGTGTTTCGATGTATCTTCTTTTGAGTCGGGATTAAATATATATATATATATATCTATATATCTATATATATATACAAATGCATATATATATACAAATGCATGGTTTTCTGTGCATATAAGGAGCGTAGGTGTATAAAACAGGGAATTCTGTCCACTCCCAAAGTGTTTCGATATATCTCCTTTTTAATA
>JAIPMN010037854.1:0-10324 GCA_020650975.1 Apostichopus californicus
TATATTCATATATGTTTATATATATAACATAAATGTAATATATATTAAATGTATAATTGTGGGTATGCCAGCCTGAAATAATGTTGTGACAGAGCGCTATCTAAAGCAGTTGTCTGTGGAAAAGTTAAATTCTTGGTTATATGATGAGTATAACATATTTGTTGTTTCTGAATGTTCACAATTGTTATGAATTATATTTAATTTAATTTTACAGTACAGATCTGTAAGCCAATTAGCTATATATTTGCATTCTGTTTCGCAGATTTGCCTGAAATAAGTATCACTTTGGACGGAGTTAATACAACTGATGGAATTATCCAAATGCGTTACGACACTAACCATTCTGTCACTTGTAATGTTAAGGGTGACATCTTATCAGCATACATATTGTATCTCTCAATATGTCCAACTCCTGAAATAAACATAACTAATGGATCCCAGGCAATTGAACGCAGAGGCAAATACAACAACGTCCCGCTAACTCTTACTTTTCAAGCATGCTCAGAAAATGTTTACGCGGAATGCAAAATAGAAGCTCCAGTCGAAATGAGAAATATATCCACTCACTTGCAGATCGCCACGTTTGGTGAGTCACTAAAAATTTGATTAATTTCAAATTTCAAATGGTTACGAAATGTTCGACATCAGTTTGTTAAGGAAAGTCATTTTCATAATTACAACTATATTTAACACATCAAACTACTCTTGATATTTAAAGAGTATGAACGACCATGCACTGTAAGAAAACCATTGCATTACTTCATTTGCTTCTTCAACAGTACCTCCAGAAATCATCATAGTTTTCCAAGAGGAAATAATGAAAACAAATATCAGTATTGCTCCTGATATAACCCATAAGCTAACATGTTTTGCTATGGGAGGGAACCCAAATGTTACCTTGGTTTGGCTGACCAAGTCAAGTGAAGTTTTTGAGGTAAATAGCACCACATACGCGCAAAGGAATGACCAAGACCAATATTTCGACATAGTCAATGACTTGTACTTTCGTCTTGAGACGGAAATCGCTCAAGTAACTTGTACCGCTGATTCAGAGTTGGAGGAACAGAGGTGTAACTCGACAGTTACCCTTCTGAAGAAGCCTCAAGCTGGTAAGTGAAATTGATCCGGAAAGCACGAAACATATTTAATTGCGGCATACATGCCTATTTGACTTATTCTAACCTAGTTGATTAAGTCAATAATGATATCGTCATTACATACAAACCACCCCTCCCCCCTTAAATTGGTTTACTATTATATTAGCTTTAACCGAAGACATTTCCCTTTATTCTATCCCTTTGTCTGGACAACCTATCACTATTGTTCTATTGTTCGATATTGTTCGACAACTTATGACAGGAATTTCTTTTGTTCCATGTCACCAGTTGTGAGGCCTAAACATGTTCACATATACCCCCCCCCTCTCTCCAACACTCTTTACACACGCACACACACCCCAAATATAATTTTCGTTGTATGGTTTACCATTTCCTTCATCTGTTTTAAACTGTGCTTAAAATTATCAGTTATGATTCCTTTTGTATCTTAGAAAGCATAGACCTTCATTCATGGGACCTTAAAAAGATCATCATTACCCCTACATTGATTTTGGCTGCAGTCCTCGTGGGTACATTTATAATTTACAGAAACGTGCGTAGATGTAAGTAAGATTCCATATCTATTTTTTCCCCTGTTCTATGTACAATGTCCTACGTGATTTGCTTCAGATCATACCTATATGCAAGACGCTCAGTGGCTACTAACTGTTATAAATGACCACACTACAGTTCAGGAATTAAACCAATTAATAAATTGAATATGAATTATAAATATGTCTTCTTCGGCTCAGTTTTCGGTCAAAGGTGCACACGTTTATTACGTTTCCTCCTAATTTGAAATGGCAGCTTATGTAAACCTATGGCTATCGGACAGTGGATATATTTGACGTTGTGCTTAAACTATTAAACTGTTTAAGTTGTTGACAGCTTGTTATTTCGATTAGATACATAAGTATCCTAATTTCTACAAGTTCAATATCTATTTTCATCTTCTTCGATAGTCCGCTCATTTTCTATTCTTGACACAAGGAGTGCAGCAATTACCCGGTAAGTGATTTGGAGTATGCAAGTAATACATTTTCTGCAACATGCTGCTTAATGTGTTAAGATAATTATTGTTCTCACTGAAAACAGTTTATGGATCAATCGATTAAAGATATGTTTAATTGAAATTTCCTTAATACTTGCTCAACCACCATCCTTTTTATCGTAGTATGAGAACTCTCAATCAAAGAAAAAACAAAACATTTATGAGTGATACTCAGTGCTACAAGGAGATCATATACCTTCAGTTGTAACACATTGATGTATACCAGTTAAAATGCATTACAACTTTGTCGTAGGGAAACAAATTATGCTGAAGGTCATATAAGGAACCCTTAAGATTGTATAAAGATAAAAGATTATATAGTGTGGTTGAGTTATCAATATAAATACCCCTCACTCCCTTCCCCCACAAAAAAATTCCCAAGATTAACGTGAATATTTGGCCCTCAGATGAGATGCAAGCTTATAGTACATGAATATCGTAAAAAAGGGCGCTCGAGGGTTTCATTGCCATTGTCTATGTCATTTGAAGATTACAATTTTGCCTCAGGGCACCCTGTGAGTTCATTAAACTTTATAACTGTTGTTGTTTTCCATCTCTTGATTCTTTATGAGTAATCCAACATTTTGAAAATCCTAGTGTTCGAAACTAGAAGTTAAATATCAGCAAAAAATATTTATTAACTTCTGTGTATTTATAAACAGAACAACATAGTTTTCAAACAACAGGAAATACTTGTCGGCTTAAACATGAAGTGCAGCAGAATGAATAAAAGCGCAACTTAGCACTTGTTATTAAAAATATCATCTCAAACGCACAGTAATGTGTTTGTTCATTTCAATGATTCATAACGAATAGTAAATCATCCATCGATTGCTATTATAGTTTTGCTTTTAAACACTATACTCTGATTAGATAACATAATACACATCCATCCACTCGTGCATGTTTGTCAAGACCCTACTCGCATATCATGTGATAACAGGTTTTCATTTCTTTAATCGTTGCTTTGTAGACCAGATACGGAAACCATATGTACTTCATTAGATGACACGACAGCAGGTGGTGAACATATGGCTGTATGTGCTGCACAGATAGGTATTTACACCAATGTTGAGGACTACTACACATCGCAATTACTTTCTAGTTATGATTTTATGATTGTCCCAGGCAATGTGACCAACACATATATGTTAGGAATGTCTCCCGAGACTTTGAGAGCCTTACAAGTATCTTCTTTGAGATGAGCTTTAATTCACTAACTTAATTTCAATTTTTTATATGTTGCACTTAATAACTTTTTGAGTTTGACTTTTGCATTGTATGACTGACACGTGATATTCCGACTATGAATAACATAACTCAACACAGCAGCGTTACACTTGAGGTGCAAATTGACTTGAACATTACAAATGATAGTCTGATCAACAGTAATACAGTTCATGTCATGGAACAAATCTTTCCATTTTCTAACAAATTAATTAAAAACAAATTTACGTCATATCCTAACAGATCAAACTGGCACCACATCAGCTAACAGAAAGCAGAGGTATGTTATAGACTCACGATTTAATACACCGTAAGAAGCTAGTCTTACAAAAATTGCGATGTTTGAAACGAACATGCAACATATTAATTTCATAATAAGCTGCCATTTACTACAATTACTGACTGGCATCCGTCATAAAGGGAATAATAATATGGCGATCGTTACAAAGCTCTCTAGATCATATTGAAGGGGCACAGTACTTCTAATCATTACGATAGTGTTTCGAGTCACATTTTTTTGAAGGCATTCTGCATTCTATACAAATTTCCAATATAGCATACATTTATTTTAATCAGTATGATGACAGAGAACACGCCCATCTTGCAATAAAAAAAGAGCGTTTGCGCAACGTTTGCACTACTTTTTGCTATCAAAATAGATGTATTTTTTTGGTTGCAGCATGGCGCTGCCAAAGGTACCGAGAGAGAACAGGCGTTCTTATAGAGGTATGTATGATATCGATGCTGTTTATTCACAAAAAGTTGTGACTTCAACTTGCTACTTATAAATTATATTGGTAAATAAATGTGCCATTTGGTAGTGATTCCTTCATGAAAAACTCATTACAGACCATACGAATGCTATGTACAGTGATTACGTGTACTAATGCTTCTGTCGTAATACGCTAAGTAGTCGCCTCTCATCTTATGCTTTTAATACTAAAAGTGAAGACTTTCAAATTCTCTTATTACACCACTTTGTGATGCAGATTCACGTTCGATGTTGACCGTAGTTACATATTAGTTACTACTTGTAACACAAATGTATATATTAACAATCACTATATATGAACGCGATGACAACATGAGATCATGAATAGCGCCAGCTATTTCTTTAAGTTTAACTTATTCGTACAGTACGATAAGTGGATTGTAGGGACTATGAGGGTGTGAGAATGACACGCCAACTAACTGAAGTTCATGGTTACATTGTTACTCATTGTACATGGGTTGATCAGTTATGACTGTGAATAAGAGGCAGCCATTAATTAGTAATCAGACCTGTCAGCAGATGCTACTGTGGAACAATTACTAACAGACGAATTCATTACTCAAAGGCTGTTGCACTCAAATGACTGATTACGACATTAAATAGCTGTCCCTATGTTTGATTTGTAAGTATGCCTTGTAAAGATGGTTCAAATTGCAGATTTGAAGCATTTTGCAGCAAAGTGTCATCCACTTTCTGTTAAAATGTGATAACTAATTGGCGAAACCCTTTAGAGTAGTCTCGTTAGTCCAGTCAACCATTTAGCATAGAATTTTGTGTTTAGTATTTTCTGTTTGTAAGTCCTCAGTCGCAACTGGTCATTAATATAACACATGTTAAAAAATTATAACACACATCAGCTTCAACTGATTAACGTGTACTCACCTTTTCCAGATTTAACTGATAAGCCATGAGAATCTGCATTAACAAACAAATCTATATTAACATATTGATTACTGTTGTAAGGCTTTTTTTTAATTCACTTAGACTACGCTAGTCTCAGAATAAAATCCTTGCACGCGAAAATTTACAAGAGGCATGAAGTCTGTTTCGTACTTCATTTGAAGAAAGGAATGTTACTTGACAGGTGGATGGGAACTATTGTCAACAAAAATGGTAACAAGAAGTCTGTTTTCGTCACCTCTGTGAAAGGTACTATTTATATTTATATCTTAACATATACAGAAACAGAGGTACCAACAATAACAACTTTCAGTTCGATATTCAAAGTGGGTTTGAATATGAGCAATTTTTTGGTGGTGTTTCATATAAGGTGGGGGAGGGGGGTTGTACACCAGTTAGCAGTAACTGGACGATCAAGGTTTCCCACAGTCAATATGCTAGGGTAGCGTGCGTGTAAAGACATAGCCCACTGAAATGTTTAAAAGTTGCAGATGTATACCCAGAGGTGTATGGGAGTATTGATTGGGTGCAATATGATATTGGCAGTTAGGAAGTTGAGGGGAAATATGAAAATATGTTTCGTCCCTAATTTAAAAAGCATTTCGAATTCACTGAAAATAACACATCTTTTGATTGTTTTCAATCTACAGAAGACAGACAAGTGAAGAGAGAATACCACTGGGATATGTACGTTCAGAAGGTTATGGAAATGCCTCACCATACAGCAATGATAAAAACTGTGGGGCTTTGTATCGACAGAGGTATGTGTTGATATAATTACTTGAATCCATTTCGTATAATGTTTGAGCTCCTTTTCGAATTTATAAGTGTTATATATCTACTACATATCTATTTATATATTTAATGGGATGTTTTGCTCTCTTTCTTACAGTGAATATTTTCCTTTTGCAAACCTATCAACCGGTTGGTACACTAGATGATTGGATGGTAGGAAAACAACAGACCGCCAGCTCTATTACAACCGTAGAAGTGTTGGAATATGCTAACCAAATTGTAGCTGGAATGGAAATGATCGTTACATATGGGGTAAGGAGACATCTCCGTAACTAACATAATTTGGTCACCTTGAAGTGAAGGTGAACACAAGTCCCGAACTACCCCAAAAAACAAACTTATAGTACAAGTACAGCAACATGATGAAGAATTACAAGTAAAATTCCTTTTGGTACAAAGTATAAGTATGAGAACAGGGTTCGAAGCGCTATAGTGCCAGTTTTTAATCTTGTACTAGTACTATAGCCTACTATTTACAGAGTACGACTAATAGTAACGACTAATAGTATATCACAGGAGGGTGAGCACCAGTACAGGCAACCAAAGTCTGCAAGCGACAGTGAGCGGTTACTTCAAATTACTCTCATCGTTTTACACTGATTTATGCCCTACAAACTTACGAAACAACAATAATTACGGAACAACAAAATTCTAAATTACCGCATGTCATGTCGTCATGATGGAAAACCACCTAGTAAATTAATGTTACTTCCCTGAAAGACGTCAATTACCATTCACACTACACTAATCACAAGCTTTGAGCGTGCGCAGAAAATGAGGGTCCGACATTAGACTGCACATAAGGCTTAGATCACGACATTTTACTTTCATGATATACTGTTGCTAATAACATTTTCATTGCACATTTCAAAAATTTACTTTGGAAAAGGAAATGCATATCTTAAAATTCAACTCGGCAGATTAAATTAAAAACTTGCAATGCATGTGATTGAAGCCTATGTGTGCAATATATACACAAGTACGCAGTGTGTGCTCTTCAGAACACAATCAAGAAGAGGAGAATTTAGTATTGTTGTCTCATGCAGTACGCTTTCGAAGGTTATATCCAAATATCATGGACATTAGTACACATATCAGACGTACGTTATTAAATTTCATCAAACGCAATATTCAGCGCCACGTTTCACAATGAAGTTTTGTCGTTTACTTGTTCACAGTTTTTGCACCCTGGACTTTCAATGAAAAAAATTCTGTTGACAGAAAGAAAGTGCTGTAAAATCTATGACTTTTGTCTCAAAGAGGATGTCTTGAAGAAAGTCGATTTGATTAAAGGGAAGGTAAGTATATCAAATAATTTAATTGCAACACACCGTAGTGTTATCTTTACCACAGCCAATAAGTTTCTTTATGAAAAGCAAACTTATTGTGTAATGGCTTTTGTTTTGGATTTTCGTGACAATCACTAAACGATATTAAAATTTGTATGTATGAAAGAGAGAAAAAAAGTTTCCAACAACTTAGTTATCTCTTATAAAACGATAAAGAATGTAGCTCACACGTCAGCATGGATAATGTAGTTTTAATAGTCCTCAGGTAATTGATTTTAGAGATAATGGGAGTACCAGTATCAGTAAGGAACTTCAGAAAAGATAATGAGTCGCTATATACATGAACTCAATTGAGACCCGGTTTCATATCGAATTGTTTCGAATTCTATATGTAGAACACATCCCCCTCCCACAAAACGACAACAACAAAATGGTATGTCCTGCGATTTGATTCAAACGTAAACGGTCATAACTGATTTCTTCAATTTCTGTATTTACTTTCGTCAGTTGAAGTTATTGAATAAATATTGCAGTGGTTTAATAATTATGGTTGCTAAGAACTTTGTGAGAAAGACGTTATGAATATTCACGAAGGGAAATTATACTCTTTTTTTTTATAATATAGAAGAATTATTTTTAAGTTCATCGGTGAAATAAGAATAGGCTTGCCTTTGATCATGGAATAAGCTAAGCATAGAGTTATATGCCACCTCAAGGCCGATTGATTGTAAAAGAAATTGATTTCAAAACGAATTAATAACAGGTAAGAAGCACTTCAGTTTTAAAGCAAAAATCACAGTTATACATTGGTAAGGTTAGGTGCAAGTGAGACGTCACAAATATGCAAGGGTAAACGGTTCGTGAGAACTGAAGTACTTATTATTGTAGTGCGCGTGCGCGCTACGATATTGGCATTACTGACCAAGTAACTTAAAGTTTTATATAGTCTGTGTACATTTGAGGTTTCATAGGCTGCTAGCTGCATAGCCAACTTATTATGAGCCTTTTACGGCGTTCACAACCGCTCTCACTTTGTAGGTACCTACATGGCTATACTCTCTGGTATATTGTCCGCCCAAAAAATAACACCATGAACAAACGAACAGTTTTTCCAAATACTGTAAGCACTCCACGCGCAGTATTTATTGCGTATTTGCAGGCAGATGCAGTTCTAGGTACGTTTTGTCTTTTGTATTTTTCAATAGGAGAATAGACCGACCCTGCCACCAGAAACAGAAGAACGCAACGAATATACTTGGGCAAGTGATTCCTGGTCTGTGGCAATATGCATTTGTGACGTATTTGGATACGGTAAGAATATGTTCTTTGCAAGTATTTCCTTTCATGATCTGTAAACAAGACACAATTAAATAAACAGTGAATTTTAGAAATAATTTACTGTAAATGTAATCACATGATGTTACTTTTTACTACACTCCATGTAACTATACAGTCTTTTCAAGCAGAATTATCAGTGCTAATGTCACTGATGTTGTGGTGCTTCCATCATCAAACAATTTTATCTTTCTTGCACTAAGTGAAGTTCACTAGACAATGTGTTTCTATTTAAATTGATCAATTGATACGTTTGTTAAAATGTTGGACAATGTTCACCCTGTTTCAAGCTCATGGGATAAAGGTGGACATCGACGGTGAAACAGAAGATGGACAACGTGATTTACCAATTGATGTGTGAGTTAGTTTGCACTTCGGTCAAATCTTAAACATTAATTCTACTAAACGAATTTCAAAAATTTGTCAAGGAAAGAATCTTTTTGCAAGTCTCGTTTCCCACAGACAATACCAAAGATAAAAAATAAATTGTTGTACTAAAATAATGTATTATGAGGTAACATTGGCGCTTTGTGGGTTGACACGTTCTTGTAAACAAGTAGTAGAGTCATACAGTTATTAGCTAGGATGATCCTATCAAGATATAACATGTTGCATGTTAACTTAATTTATGCAATTCAATGTTTTTGCTGTGTAAACTATGTACACGAAAAGACGTTATATTCTTCTCTCTTTTATAATAAATGAAATTTTTGTTTGTGAACGTTCCGTGACAATATGTAAATAAAACAATCATAGACATATACAATTAAAAACATATGAACCTTTTCACTTATTATTGATTTGATTTGCCTCATGGCATTTGGCATTCCAGGATTGACATGAGTTGAACTAAAAAGTATTCATCTATTCATGCATGGAGATAAACAAATATGTATTCAGATTTTGAGGTATGATATTTCCTTAGAAATTACATAAATCCTAATTAAGGGTCTTAATTAACAAGGTTTTTCTGTCACAAAAAATACAGTGTTTTCTAACATTATAAAGACATATTTATGACTTCTGATGTTTGATGATGTGATGTCGTTGCTTCTGTTTACAGTCAGAACAGCTTACAAGAATGTTATTCCAAAGATCCCATGAATCGACTTCCGTTGCGAAATTTGAAAGAATCATTATCGGCCTGGTTATCGGAAGAGGGCATCGTGAGTTTATTAAATGAAATATACGAACATATTATGTAATATTATCGTGATAACGTGTAACCGTGATAAAAAGTGCTCGGGGAATAACATTTTTGCTTTGGAAATTGATTTTTTTGTTTTGCATTTGAAACCAATACTAGTACATTTTATGCCTATTAATTAATTTTATTAAAGAAGGGTTTTACGATAATTTTTGTCAATATATTTGTGAACTGCTGACCATAAAAAATATTGGCCACAAGGAAACAGGATTAGTTACGCCAATTTCTGTGAAATTAATACTTTACATCACTTTACTCTTACTTATAAAATTCCTACATATTCCTAATGTTAGAGAAAAACACCTTGTATTGTAGTTGAACTAACTTGTTAAGTGTGTGACAAAACAGAAGTATTGGTCGTCAAACAAGAAACATCTTACAATGAATTTTGCTAGAATTTTTTCTCAGCTAGAAACTCTCCTACACCATCGGGTGAATTTAAACATACAAATAGAGTGATATAGCTCACATAAGTACAGTTACTCTCCTTCACAAATGTTGAAGTGTAACGTGGTTAGTCACCAGAAAACATAGACATATAAGTTATACACGAGGGACGGATCACGGATTTTATTAAAAAGGGGTGTGACCTGGAGTCGTTGAGGATCCATGCATGAATGGAGTTTTAACAGCCCTCCGCCCCCCCCCCCC
>JAIPMN010037863.1:0-18690 GCA_020650975.1 Apostichopus californicus
AGAGTTTCGCAACGGAACGAACAAGTTGATAAATATCATTAATCCATATTGTACAAATAACGGCACATGTGTAGAAAGTGATAGCAAAGTCACAACAATAGCAAATGTAAATTATGAAGACGAAGGTTCGTATACATGTATATCCACTAATGGTGAAATTGCAACGACCCGTCTAACGCACGTGACCACCATAAGTAAGTATCGTCAAAGACAAATTAATCATACCACTTTAAGCAAAGATCGGAATGAATATGCTATATAATCCTCCAAATGTGTTTTTTATTTTATAATTCCTGCGTTTAATAGTTTTACAGCGATGTAAATGTACAATGTATACTACCCGAGTGTGAAATCCTATTTATCGTATGTAGCATAGCGTAAGGTCATAGCAAGACTATGAAATAAGAAGATAAAAGAATCTGTTTCTAACCATAATCCAAACAACCGCACTTGTTGCATATGCGCAAAGGGTAAACACGATGTATTTTAAAGTTCTCTTTCATGCAGTTTCCTGCTTTTGAACATTGTTCAAGTTATAGTTTCACAAAACCGCCATTAGATTTAATCAAGGCTATTATTTAGTCCTCCCAGGTAATTCTAGTACCATCTTTGGAGGATGTGAACGAGTTAAAGGATGTTCACAAACCTTGTCCACCTCGGGAAGTGTTACATGTTCCATGTCGGGAGTCAGACCACCAGTTCAATTATCCTTGGAAATAGATTATGTGGAAGAAGCCGTAAAGGATAAGCTGATGCTTCATGACAAAGGCGAGAGTATCACACATGATGATTCCATTGGTACAAGTACTACAACGTTAACGTTTGACTATGAAGTACCAGAGTGCACAGAAATGATAAGACTGAGGTGTTTTTCACTACCTGATGAATATAATCGACATTTTCAAGAGTCAACTTTGTTATTACAAGCAGGTAATGATCTACTATTCTTTTTTGATAGTCTGTATCATCTCATACGCTTTGTTTATTAATACGACTGGCATGGAGAGATTATTTCGGCAATGTGACGTTAACTGCTTTCCTGATATTCAATTGTAGTACCACCTCCAGTCAGAGTATTTACTTTTTCAACAACATATTATGTGGATTTCTTTTGGCGGTATTGTTTATATTTTGTTTGTGATTTTGTGCGAACATTTCTTAGATGCTCCAACGCTAAACTGGAATATATCATATGTAGCTTCGAAATTTGTCGTTTAGTTCCTAGTTAAATGAAATGATATAAAATATTAATATATGAAATTCTTTAAAAAATATTATGACAAGCTTGCAAAAAACAGGTTCATTCAAACATGAAAGTTTGGCAATACATCTGTTATAGCTGGATTTTCTGGCCGTTAAGAAAATATTACTTCAAAGCATGTAACTGACACTGCGATTAGTTAATGTATACCTTCATTCATGTGTCAATAATTAAAAAAATAAAGGGAATAGTAATAAACGTATGACGATTATTATATATCAGCGTATCATCAGCGAGAATGTTCTATTTATATAGAATCGTCGTCACCTTATATCAGCTCTTAGAATGATTGAAATTGCACCATTGTCCATCATTTCTTCTTTTGCGTATTTTCTGATGAATATAACTGTTAACGGATCTTTTTTCTCCCTATTCACAGACGTTGACGTTTGTTCAACTAATGAAAGCAGAAGTGCGGTCGCTATAGTGATTTTCGTTATTATTGTTGTTGTAGTACTTATTGGTATCGTCGTAACGGGAGTGTTTATATTCAGAAGGAAAGGTGAGTTACTAAAATCGTGAGTTAAGATACATTTTTCAGGTAGTTTAATGAAGTGTTATAAACATTTCCTAATCTGTTTTTTTCTTTCTCGCCTTGGCGTCTTTTCTTCTTCTTCTTCTTTCTTCTACAGCACAAAGAAAAGTTACAAAACAAACAGGGGACATTGAAATTGAAGAGATAACACAGCAGCCTTTACTGAGTGAACAACACCATGATCAGGTTTGTCGCAGCTGTAATTTTCATGTAGAGTATATCTTTAATTCATAAGATCAGTTATTCAAGATCAATGTTTAGGCCTATACATATATAAAAATAGAAACACAAATTGAAAGTTTGATGTAATAATCGAACTATTTACACGTAATTTGAAAAGCGATGGTTTTAATTACTCGATCACACTTTCCTACATCTTAATTTTTTATCAGGAAAATGATAACAAAGAAATACAGCAGGTAAGAATTATAATATGATGAAATACCCAAAGCTTTTGTAAGTGGGTTTATCCGTGTCATTTAGATATAACATGCATGCATGAGTGAAACGAAAATATTTAGTTGCTATTTTCCTCCATTGAACAGAAGTCTCTAAACGTGGATAAAAAACATCGAAAAAGTCAGGTAGGATACTTTTTATAACCTGTTTATCAATCGCAATGGCAACGTCTTTATTTGTTTCTGTTATAAAGTTGATTCGAGTAAAAATTCAAAACGATTTTATATTAACATTCGCCATGTAATGCTTTAACGGACAAACGATTCTTCATACTTGAATGATGACATTGAGAGGCACGCACTTATAGAAATTAATTAATTTTATCTAGGTAATACTCTAAACTGTTATTTATTGCAGTCCCTGAAAAGGAAGTTCGATGACTTAATGAGGGTTCACGCAATCAGAGTTGAATACTACCAGGTAAGATTAAAATCAACAATTGGTAGAGAGAACATTTATAATTTGTAATTTATGTCAGAATACAATACATATTATATATGTAGTTGCCATACTGAGACTTCGAAAGTGGTGATCATGTATTCAATGCATTTAACGAGTTGTGTTAATCAGCTCAATATTTTCAATTGTCCTTGAGTAATAGTACGGAAAAATAAAAGTAGCCCCAAACTAACGAAAATAGCTCAAAATGTAACACAAAATCCTGGACAATTGTATACTTGAATTGCCCAAATTCTCAATCTTATTGTGTGACAGAATATTAGAACTGTGATATTTCCTTAAATGGACTCCATTTCCTCAACTAATTTAAGGAAATGTTCATTTCAGTGATCCCTATTACAGATATAGGCTATTAATTATTAGTGGCTAAGTTTGGGTTTACTTCTCCTTTAAGTAAAATACACTTTATAAATGGGTATTTTTCTACTTAGAACCTGTCAGTGTACAAATGTACAATATATCATATGGTCAATTATCGAATCTGTATATGCGACTCGGAAGCGGAGCCTTGCATGTTAGCTACAACATTTTCCTTGAAGTGTCTTCTATCTTTTTCTTTTTCTTTTACTGACTATATTGCGTATCTATTTCAGACAGAAAGAAAGGATCTTCAGACATTACTACAAGAATTCAACCAGAAATATAAACATAAGGTGCGTTTTGAATTTGTACTAGTAGTGAAACATGCTTGATTTCTACATTCAGATAATATTTTCTAACAAATCAGAATATCCACAACTAAACTTTGTAATTTCAATGATCTAATAACACAACAGTTTTTCTAAAAGGAAAATGTTGAATGAATTACAAAATAGTATGATAAACAAGTCTGCTGCCCTTAATATTGTGTAATTATATTAAATATATGTGACATTCTGTTAATTTGTTTTATTGTATGACTCTAACTTAGATATATAAGGATGTCAAATCTTATCTTAAATAATCATCTATAAATGTAATTAAATTTAATCCATATTATATTTAATTACTTAGGTTGACATTTGGCCATTGTTGAAGTCGTTTGTTGAAGCTGAATCTCTTAAACACGAGGTAGGAAAAGTTCTCAGTCGAATACCGTCAGTGAAAATGTTTGTTGTTGAGCATTTAACACAAATGACAACTTTTAACGCTCTGGAACTAAACTGGCAATACCAGAACTGAAGAAACAGCGATTTTTGACTTTCAAAACCTCTTAGTTGTTGTATGACATGGAGGAGATATGCAGTTTAACTGGAATATGATAACCTCACAATATGGGATACTGAAGAGAAAAATACTTAAATCATAGTTGTGTGAATAATTGGATACTGACTACATGAATATGGAGAGGATTTGTTGCTTAAAGCTGTAGTTTGCGACTATATTGTAAGTAGAATTGATATGTACGGATATAAAGTATATCTTTTTTAGAATGCTCTAAAACGATAGTCAGTACATATTTGTTAAACACAGGAACGCGGAATCTGAAAACCTTCGGTTTCCACAAGGTCACGGAAGTGTGTAATGCTTGCCAAAGGCTAAAATTATTAACCGTATAATGTATATTCCTGCCGAGTTTAGCTAATAATTTGACAAAAGAAAGCAACTTTCTGAGCCTTACTTTTGACAGAACGATCTTATTAGCAATGTTAGTCACTTTTTTTTATGATGAGAATATCATTTGTAAACAACAATAAACAATCATCTTCAGTGTGAAATTGAATATGCAATTAACAATTTGTTCTTAATTTAGACAGCGTTGTCTATAGCTAAGGAATTTGCTGCTTGTGAACGAAATGATTGGGTAAGTATTGTCATTTGGCTTCTTTCATATTTTTTTTAGCTTTCTTCATATTTTGTGTCTGTACCTCTCGCTATAAGGCTTCCACGCGTTCTTTTGAACTTTTTACCAAACGTAAATATATATCTATAATGAGCAAGTCATTGATATTTATTACGCAGCTATCCTCTGAGAAGTCCGTGGTGGAAATGTTGGATATTGTTTTTAAAAAGCAACAGGTAATTAAATACATAAACTTTTTATCATGGTATAATCAAGTTAGTGAAGAAGTTATATCTGTAACATTCCATGTAAACATGTCAAACTCCAAAAACTACTATCATATCTTCATTGTTTTTCCCTTGCTGCAATAAAATGTAATAAATGTATTGACAAATAATTGTACTGATGTTCCACAGCTTTCCTTTCAAGACCGCCTGGAGATCGCCAATGAAATGCATGTAGACAACACGGTAAGTTATGCATATCGGAAATGGTTTGAATTTCAATCATAGCACATTTAAATAACACGCATATTCTATTTATGATTTATGGTTGGACGTGAATGTCTCTGAGAGGCCACAGCGTCTATACCTAACAATGACATGAAATTTACAATAAGACGTTAGAAGTTATATCTGAGACCTCGAACAATGTTTCGGGTACTCGCCGAAAACAAACACGCGTACTGTTTTGTACTTACAGATAAGCTTGAAAGAATATGCCTCTGAAACAATAAACAACTTTGAAGGACACAAGGTAAGATATCATTCACGTCAGCAATGCATCAGCATTTATTGAGTCACAACAAAGTCACAACTTAAACAAATTCCTTTGGTCACCTTTCTCAACTTCTTACCACAAAGTGATGATGCCTCATTTGCATTGTAAAAACTACTCTGATTTATTTCTGTTTTCTTTAGGAAGACTTTAAAGAAGTGTTCAATGAACAAATTACCACACAAGAGACAGTAGAGGTTAGAGCGATAACAATTTTTGTTAGCTGTGTGCTTATTCCTTCAAAACATTTCTTATCAAACAAGTGCGACTTTTTTTACTGCAAACTATTCCCCAACCAATAGCAACTGTGAAAAGGTAACTAATCCTTTATTTTTCTTGTTACATAATATTTGTCCGCTTCCATCTTTCAGGAAGATGTCATTGAAACAATGTTCAAGTGCCTCACTGAATACCTGAAGAAATGTAACGATGTAAGTTAAATGTTGCTAATGTTTGCTAATTTGCAATATCACCCATGTGTCTTTTATTTCGTCAGTTCTAAAAAGTTTGTTCACACGTCTGTGACAATCAATTCATTTTGAACTCTTACCGTGGTAAGAGGAAAGTACGATCATAATAACTGCATGAAACATTCGAAAATATAAATTACTCTTTAAGTGTTTGGAAGTCAAGTAAAAATGTATTACCACAGGCACTTGTGCTTTTCATATGACGCTATAGAGTCTAACTTAGAATGGTAAAACGAATGTTTTATTCTGCTGACACATGTTATTTCATTTTTCGTCTGTAGTCGACAGAAGAAGACGACAGAGATAAGTTTTTAGATTCAATCTGCCAGCTTCAGGTAATTACCTTTGCTTCTGTCGTGTATATTTAATAACGTTGATTTATGATGTTGTATATTAGACTGAAGTGTCTAAAAATAGGATGTCAATCTCGGTTTTTGTATTTACCTAATAATATCGCTTATCGCATCGTCGTCTGTTAGTATAAACTGGATTTCTGTACCGTAAGTCGCCTTGAAATAATATAAATCAAATCAAATGGGTTTCTACATTAAAAGTCGTTTTTTCAACCTATCTATCTATGTTTTTATTTCTTTGCAGACCGACCTGCATGTCATTCTATACACCTTACTGTTATGTATAGAGAAGAACGCGGTCAGTATGATTTATTATCGTCGTCTCTCGTGAGCTATAATATAACGTAGTCCGTTTCTCTGGGGATGAAAAAAGTTATATGTTACATTTAAATGTAATACTACAAGTTTCGTCTAAATTCTGATGCTATATTAAGCTGGAAAAGATAACTGTCACAATGATGTTTTTTCGGCCATGTGCATTGTTTAAATTTATTCTCTCTACTTTCTTTTTGAAGGTTTGAAACTGTGACAACGCTCTGATAAGAGGACAGTTTTATTTTTCGTTTGTGTCAATGTGATGAGTTTGATGACAGATATATGTTGTAATACGTTACACTAGGAAAGACATACAATCAAGATCCATATGAGCGGTTTATCTATATTTTAAAATAATTTTAATTTGCAGGGTGATGTTAAACAAATCACTGCAGTTTTTCAGGACAACATCAATGAGGTACGTTGCAAATCACCGTTTGCTAGTAAAAACCTGAATAGTTCATTATGTTATAACGTAATTGTTCGTCTCAAGACAGTCGGGCTTAACACATCTATGCTTATTGGCATTCCAACAATTACAGATTTCTTAGACATTTAAGAATACCTCTAAGAAGGCTGATGCTTGTCGATGTCTAAACACAAATGATACTGCCAGTGGCATACGTATGGACGGTACGGGGTGTTAAAAGTCGGTCCCAAATCAATTCCAAGTTGATCTCAAAATCGGAGACGAATTTAGCGTGGTCTTACACCCCTGTAAGTAATAGAAATAAAACAAAAATTACAAAATACCATAACAGGTTCTTTCTTTCGGCATTCCCAGAGTTTTACAATATTATATTAACATGCTCTAGCCTTCTGGGGTTACTCTCCTTGGATCCACGTCCTGACTTTGAAGTAGGTTTTAGAGAGATGCGTTGCTCTCTGAAATGTTCTCCTGTGCTTTAAAATCGATAAAGGTACAAATACTATCTGTAACGCTACAGCTGAAATCCCCAGAATCCCCACTACAGCTTACAATTCTCTTTTCTTACATGTGGTGTTGTAGTTGAAAGTCGGTACAAGAGGACAACATTTTAGACTGCTACAGATTCCGGGAACCACGCCTCCTTGATCATAGCTACTGATTTAAAATGTATTCCATAGAAATGGAATTCCGCTGTCAAAATGGGGGATTTATGCTCGCTACAAGAGAACAAGAAATATCTAGAAAACTTGCCGGTTCCGTGGGTTTTTCTCCGACAACCAAGAGCCCCCCCCCCCCTCCCCTCCGCCCTCCCACACACACACTTAAGGCTCTGAAAGTTGTAAAAGTAATTTCTCATTTTTGACAAGTATTTCTGTGCTTGACAATTGGTAAAAGAGAACAAAAAAAATTCTGCAAACACTGCATCTTAAGTTTTCAGATTATCCATCAGGTACTAGATAACATTATAGAAAGCTCTTATTCGTTGTTCTTATGTGTGAACTATATTGGTTATCCATGAATAACATTAAGATACGCTCTCTTTAATAGTTGAAAAAAATGACAGCGATGTATCTTGTTCGAAAGCTTTATCGATAAAAACTACCAACAACAATGTCCTGACACCTACGCTACCAACAACAATGTCCTGACACCTACGCCAACCCCCCCCCCCCTCCCCGATACACACACGTATGTGGCTATAGATGAGATTGAAACGCCAAGGAAAACTAAGCTTAGACCAAAAGCAAGCGAATTACTTTAAAAACAAGTTTGGCCTTCTCTGTGGTCCTACCATTGGATTACAGTAATTGGAAAACTAACTCTTTATTATAGAGAATATATCCGATACGTTAACTGTCAATTCTAACTTTCTGTTTATTGCTTTTCAGACAGAAATTCGAGAGTATTTCGGTATAATCCCCAAATTACAGTGGGTGAGTATCTCAACAAAAATATCATCTAGTCGTGTCTGGAGGCTCAATTGTTTTCGATTGTTATTTATTGGATGTCTGCAAGTTGCACAATATTATATGATTGTATCAGTCTTAACGATGACCGCAGCCGTTGAAGCCAGTAAGACAGTCGAGAAAGGATGTAAAACCAGACTCTTTCGTTCTATAGCACCTATAGTTGTTGCGCCGCCTTCACAGTTTTTGTCTGCAGGTAACACTGTATGGTACGTTGGGTTGCGTGTTGTTAAATCGTTTTACAGTTGAACTTCATCATCATGTTGGATATATGTGAAACCTTACATTAAAGATATGTTAAGCTACCATTCGCCAGTATGCAAACAATGTTATACAACTGCATAACGACGTAGCCAATAGTCTGATTTGTTCAATTTTCTTTCCATTTATAATTACTTTTAGCTGACCATTAACACACTAGTGCAGTTTCGTAAAGGACTAACGAGGAAACGAATTGTGAGTGTAATATTTGTTTTGAAATTCTGGTAAATGTATGGCAGGTTGTAACACATAATGATGAGTTCCTTTGTCTCTTTCTTGATCTCCTTTTCTTAATTTTCCAGATAATAACAGGCATTTTAAAACAGTTACTGGTTTCAAAGAGTGTAACATTAGTTCAATACTATATCACTGAAAGGCGTATGAGTAAACAGTTTTCCTATATGATTTTATGATTTATCTTGAAGATCTTGTATTTATATATTATACTGTATTTTGTTTGAAACAAAATATGGCTTGGTTTATTCCTTAATTTGGTTCTGTTTTACAGAACACCGATGATGTTTTTCTGATAGAGCTGACAACGCTCTTCGTCAATGAACAGGTATATGTATCTTCCTAGTGCGTCATATGCTAATGCGTCATATTTATATCGCAAATTTGAATGCAGGCACATTGCAATTTAATAAACTCTATCTTGAATAGTTTCCTTTCACAACTAAGCTCAGTATAGTTGTATTTACAAGCTGCTGAACACATTGAGCACATAAGTAAAGGGAACCGTCTTGTTTGTGCTTCTGAAATGGTGCTAGGTAAACAAAATTAAAAGCTCACTTCTCGAATTCTATTTTAATTATGAAATTTTAATATACGGTACTTTCAATTAAATCTGATGAACGGTATATTTGAGTAGGTTTATGGAATAAAACTACAGTTTTCCCAAGGTTAGATAACTCTGGTAAAGTTTCAGCTTTCTGTATTCATAAAATGAAGTACTTAGCTAAGATATAAATTATAATGTGGCAAATCCCTGTGACCTTCTGAAAGAAAATATTCATTTCATGCAAGAATTTTTACATACTGAATAGGAGGTGTTTACAATAAATAATACATTTTCTTTCTGTAACAGCTACCTATGAGTACATTTTTGGCAGAACTGCAGTCTTCTAGAAATGAAAAATTGGTGAGCTCCATTTCCAATATAGTTCTTGTGCATGCAACGCTCTTTGTACCATAACAAAAAGTGAAGACATCTGTTTCAACATATCAGTAAATGTGAAAGTATATTTTAAAGTAACTTGATGGTGTTTTGTGCCAGGCATCCACGAAGTTGAAACGCAACATTTGAATTTTCATTCTTTACGTTTCTAGTTTTTGTTTTCTTTTCTGTTATGATAATTTATACTTCAACCAGGTCCTACGCGATCCTTTTCCCGTTCTTTTAACCTTCTCATTGAAACGCTATTATAGTAGTTTAGAAATTGAATATAGCAGAGCAGTAAATATCCTAAATAAACTGCCTTTCAAATTGTTGTTGAACTTAATCAAAAAGGTTAACATTGCACCGCATCGTTTTCATTTACAGTTTATATTAAGCAAACGATATTTTCTTTCTCATAACCTAGGTATCTGAGAAGTGCCTCATCTCACACATTTGTGGTTGGACCACAACGGTATTTTTATGCTTATATGTCCCAGTCGGTTTACAAATCTCGTTTGTTTTATATCTAGTATTGTTTATTCAGAATAAGCCTAGGTCTTTCTTACCACATGGAAGCTTCAATGAGATTGAGATACGTGACTTTCGGAAATGTTTACATCATATCTTCTCTTAATCGAGAAGGATTAAACACTTGTAAGTTCATGTGAGATAACATACTGACCCTGTCAAATACTTTTGGATGCCAAATAAAGAGATATTATTTGTTGGTGTTATTTAAATGATGATTGCTATACATGAAATATGAATTGGAAA
The DNA here is from genome assembly GCA_020650975.1 of Apostichopus californicus. Lineage (NCBI taxonomy): Eukaryota > Metazoa > Echinodermata > Holothuroidea > Aspidochirotida > Stichopodidae > Apostichopus > Apostichopus californicus. Next base: position 10,482 of record JAIPMN010037863.1, read on the forward strand.
TAACTGAATATTCTTTACGTTGCTTTTGACACATGTTTGTACGTTTCTGTAATGGTACTCATAAGTGACTGGTGTCGTAGCACAAGTGTTCAAAATCGTTCACATGCTTGGTCGTCTATTACTCTCCCTAACGCCGTAGCATGTTTTGGACTTAAGGCTTCCAATCAACTTGTAGCCTTTATGTTTCAGTCATAATGACATACTAAGACCTACATGTACTCATAAATGATAGAAATCATGAAACCAACGTTTAATGTGATTCAATAGTTGTGAATTGTTGCATGAGATGGTTCACAGTTTTCATGTTATATATTATATATGGTTCCCGATTTACGCGTTAGTTCCTGCTACATATCGAATGTTTCGTTTCCTATGATGAAATTTCACTCTCTATGTAAACATGCAGGTGCCGGACAATAAATCGCTCGAATTAATATACGGAGCGATACAAAGAGGTCTAGTAAGTTTTATCTTCATCTTTGAATACAAAATTCTATTCATAACACAAATTATCCATAATGATGCCATTTCTAGGTGAATATGATTTAGAATGTACCTTAAATATAACACATGCAATCATTGTGTCATAGTGTTTATGTAACCAACATGTATATAGTTACATTTGACCTTTATCAATAACCTTATATAACCGTTTAACAAAGATACTCGTACTTTAATATTGACATATTAATAGATTGAAGTGAAGACTTTCATCGAAAATGCTGGAAATAAGGTAGATTTTATTTATTTATTTCCAGATCTATAACAGATGTTCAGTTTAAATTTTCATACCATTTCATAGTTTCTGAATAATAATGTGGTAAACCTCTTTCTATCTACATAGGATAGTCTGATAATCAGTGTCAAACATATCACACAAACCGTTTCGTTTAAATAGTCGTTTGAGTAAGAAACTCTTTCTTTTTCTCTTACAGTGGGAGAACGAAGATGGTGTGAAGCTTTTGCTTCATATGTTAACAATAAATCACGTGAGTTTACTTAATGTAATTCGCGGGCCTTCCCGCCCGCCTTATACACTGCCAATTTAACAACAAAGTAAACCTGCATTGGATGATATATTGTGCAGATAAATATAATCAAACCAAACTCCTTTTCTCAACCCCAGGAGTCTGGGAAAACGATGTCGGGTATTTTCCAAGATGTCATCAGACATTACAAGGTACGTCTAATGCCTGTTTTGATATTCTGAAAACATATTATAATAATAGATATTCTAAACAATTGCTTATTAGAAACCTGGTTCAAATAAGTGACCCATGATTACAAGATCTGCACTCTAGGAACCATTTTAAATTTGTTTATAATTTCCTAGTAAATTTTCCGTTGTCCAACTACGTATTAATATTGTTAAAATGTACTGTCACTGTAATGGAACGATCGTTCGTAGAATAAAATATGCGAACGATTTGTTGTAAATTGTTTGTCTCTTCGTCAAGATTGGACCCCGTGCATGGAATTCGATCCTCGACAAATTATTGGTAAGTGTGTACATTTCTGTTCAGTAATTATTCATCAATTTATTGTTGCATGCTCTGCTTTTAAAGTTCGGAGAAAATGCGTAATAATTAGTTCATAGTTTAGTAAAACCATGTCACTTTAAAAGTTAATCCCGGTATTTCGAAAGCATTCTTCTGTTGTCTCTCTTCAACACACCAAGTATTTAAAAAAAATCGGCGTTTCGTGCATAGATTGCATGTAAATTCGTTCATTCTCTTTGTTTATTATGCAGAAACCTGAAGATGAACGTATGATACTCCTTGCTAATGCAGAGGTATGTAACACATTGTTTATTTTCCTGTTCTATCATGTCAAATAATGTGCGCGTTAGTTCTTTTTTACGAAACTCTGGGACTATAGAGTTCATCTACCGACTTGCAATGCAGATTTAGCCATATATATCACAGTATTTCTTAGTAATGACGCCGAAGAAAAATATCAATCTCCGACGCCAAACGTAAAACCAGTCTACATCAGTTATTTAAGGAAACGTTCATCTCATTTTACTGTTATTGAAGTAGATCATAGACGATCTTATGAACTCTTAAAAGAAGTTAGTTTCCGCAAGCACGTTCCACTTCTGTAAATAAGGGGAATATGTAAACTCGAGTACTATGTTTTAATGCCATACTATAATGTGTCTCATGCTTAAAGAAAAGGGGGGTGTATAGAATACCAATGTAGTACATAGTTTAATAACTAAGCTGTGCTGGTAACGCTACCACGAAATACATTAAATCAAGGGAAGCGGGTTTCAACTTCTGCAACACGTCGCCTACCTTTACGATATAACACCCCAGACAATCTAAACGAAAACAAACGCACACTATCCACCTGGAATCCTTGGGGCAAATACTATATATTCCTCATGAAGTAAAGATGGATACATAAAATAAGATTAATCAATGGAAGTCATGATAACTTAACACGTATATTCTACTAAGTATACTAATCTACTAATGCAGGAGGCGCGCCCTTCTCATCCGTGCAGAACGGTCCCTCAGCCTACGATTACGTCTAATATAGTAGGGAATACATATAATCCGTTCCATCGGGTCGCAGAACCATGAGTGCGCTTTCCGGCGTCATAAAAGCTCTAACAAGGGCGTTGTATAGTGAAAACATCGAAGTATCCTCCAGTACACTACATCAACATAACCCAAGTACTGTGTGGACATTGGTGCAATTGATTTCTAATAATCTTCTGGGGTAGCAGGGGTTGCGTGTTGCGTGTTAACCGAGTTGACGTGTGACGTGTGACCCTCAGGGAGTGGTCGTCCCTGCCCAATTGTGAGCCTCAGGTCCAGCTGACCCGGCTGGTAGCACCTGGTTGGGTCCCGTGCCAGGGTTATGGTAAAACCAGTTGACTGAAGGCTGGTGGCTGTGGTACAAGGGCTTGGCTCTTTTTTAGTTTCCAATGGTCTTGTACCAATGATGCTGGGCGTTCTTGGATTTCCATGTACTCGGCCAGGATCTCTTTCTCAGGTAGCGAGAAACTGCGTACACTGATGATGTTTGGCGCCACTTCAGTGTTTTTTCATCCGAAAATCCTCGATGACTATGACAACTATTGATTACTCCACCTGACCAGAGCTCTGGTTGCATCTCGTCTAACTTACGGTTGTAGCACCTGGACCATAAAAGCGGCTGACATGAATCGCCTTGACGCTTTAGGTAGAGAAATTTGGCGACGTTTGCTTGGTCTCACATGGAAAGACCATGTGTCGAATGATGAACTAAACACGAAGATCGCGGGGCGATGGCTCATCTCTTCTGAAACTGTTCTTCACCATAACGCAAAATGGTTCGGACATGCAGTACGTTGTGGAGGCCTTACATGTGCTGTACTCTGTTGGCTACCCTGTGGTTACAAACGTAAGCCAGGCCGACCGCATTTACGATGGATTGACATTTTAACCAATTGGTCCGGCCGTTCTGCAGCCCAACTACTCGAATATGGCAGGCACCGGATTAACATTATAAAACGGTTGCAAACCTAAGATTGTTTATAATCTTCGGGGAGGTCAACGGGCCAATTTGGCTTATGACTATTGATTGATTGAATCTTCTACAGCTTGTCTCTACTGCTGATATATTGCAGCTTGGTAAATGGTCACCACACATTGCTAGTATTGACCACACAAAATAATTAAAAATAATATAAACAATGAACAATGGGTGAACGAAGTATGAATTTGAAATAGCATATACCAGCCCAACTTGGCATGGATGGACCCTCCTATCTAATGCATATACACAAAGATAACAAGAATGGGTGACATAACAGCAGTTATCTAGCATTGCAACTTTCAATCTGGTCACCTCATACATAATAAAACATAAGGTGCTTCTTATCATACCTAGCCGGCACGACGATAAGTAAAACTAAAAAGTATATAAATCCTACAATGAACCATCGCAGAGATATACAATAATATGCTAATGATGGTTAAACCTACCACTACTTGCCCGTTATTGCTCACACGACATAGTGCTCCATAAATAAGTGGACTGTCTATCCCTAGTCGGCATAGCAGTACTAATCTTAGCATTTCGCAGTATAATATATAACTAGAAGCTGGTTGCACTAGTTCCACTACGAACGTATTCCGATAGAGTCGAGTGATTAGCTATAAAATCATTACATCCTATAAAACCTACGTGAGGTCTACAAGTAACATATATATACTAACGGGGAAATACCTCAACTTGTAATAATAGCAACAACAAGTAGCGCACTATCCAGATACTTCAGCCCATGCACAACTACTGACTGAGACCACAGGTTGCGTGGCAACTAGCACATTTTGTTAGGCTGCAGGTACCTAAGCACCTTGGGACTAACAGTGGGCTACAAAGCAAAGAATTTACCACCCAGCCTATCTGCTGTATCTCTTCAGATGGAGTGAGTAACAACTAATTAAGTTGACTCGTAGAGCTAAAGACAGGCTCATACTATCATGTTCTAACATCAATATATGAATATGTTTACTAAAACATTGCTACAAAATCTTTCCACATGGAGGTTCACAGGATTTACACAGATCACAATACTGATCACAATAAGTGAAGGGGGAAAGGTATACTATACAGGGGGACAGACAAAATAGACACTACTATTGGGAAATTGTAGGGGTGCTACACCCACTTAGATTATTCCTGTATCCCGAATATTCCCGTAAGCATGTGATTGTTGTCATTGTGTTACTCAACACGGTAATAACTAATATCAAATCCCTACTGTTTTTTTAGGTACATGAGGCCTTGTTAGAAGAGAAATTTGACGATCAGGTAAACCATTCCTAAATTGTTACTGCTTAATACGTCTACATAATATTGGAATAAAAGACAATAACATCTCAACATTCATGTATTACGTTGCCATTGAACCTCTTCAATGATCATGCATCTGTATGAATTGTTTATTACCTTCATATTTGCACTGATGTTTGTCAATAATTACATTAACATACTTTAATATGATTCCTTTTTTCATATTTAGTGGGGAAAAGAGGATTGGGTGAAGTTCTTACTCGTAATCTCACAACGTAATCAGGTGAAAATTGTTCTTTATTTGACTTATTCTTAAGTATTCTCTTTGCTAACTGTAAATTACCAGCTTAGGGCAATAAATTCAAGGAACGTAATTTCTGTGTATTAATAACATACATAATGTTTTGGTAAAGCTTTTAATGGCTCGCAACCTACATTACACTAGGCATGATAACGTAACCAAGTTGTTGTTCAATTTTCTTTACAATTTTCTCTACAATTTGTATTTCAGCAAATCGATGAAAAGGCGACTGAATTTTTCCTGACGGCTATCAAAACGTTTCAGGTGAAGTTCACTGACAGAAACGAAATCACATTAACGTCTGTAATCATTAATGCTTCCATTGAACAAACTCCAATTCTATTTCAAGTACCATAAATATTATAACAGGGCCTTTCTTTTCCTTTTTTTTCTTCATAGATCACACCATCTGATTTGGAATCCATCTTCGATGGCTTGAATGTATGTTCCATTTCTTGTATACTCATTCACTTAAGTAGTTTGCTAAGAAATAAAAACTTTCATTAACTTTATGAATATATTGAATAAATCAATTCACGTTATAGATCTTTATCTACTAGACATTTACAATTTTTATTGTAGCTACATGCTACAGAACTCCGTGATATTTGCAAACGGTGTATGAAGGTGTTGTATACCATAACATAATGGTTACGCTTGGTATATATATTTGGAACGTTCAGTGTTGTCAGGGTTTTCTATGCTTGCTACATTAAACAGGTCAATTTTCTTTTCATTGTTTGTATTTTAGACTTCTAATGAAGAACGAATAAAAGTCCTGACGAATAAAAAGGTTTGCCTTCGGAGCCCCAAAAATTGCTTCCTAAAACTCATAATAAGGATATAATATATTGATGACACATTGTTATGTCGACCAATAGGATGGTAGGTTGAAGCAGCTCGTCTCTGCAAGTAGAACGTAATTGTACCAGTACCATGGCTTATTAAAAGAAATAAAGAAATATAAAAATAAAGCAAAATAGAAGCTTTTAAAATATTATCAATTAATGATGATTCAGTATTAAAGTATTCCAGCAGTACCAAACAAACGGTTTATATCATATTAATTTCAGGAGTAAACGTGTTTTGTTTGTTCATTCCTAGGAATGTCAGCGATAGCACTTTGTCCTTTTCTTTCATCCCTTTCTTTCTTTCATTCGTTTATGAAGAATGAAAACAAACAAATTTACACAATATTTTTGACTTTCTGTCTTCGTGGGCAGTAAAATGAATTAGATAAATGGTAAAGTTATGAAACATGTTGAAAAAGAGTGGGTACACAGTCTCAACAGAAAAATAAAATTCCAACTTTTACGTGAACAATAAAACACAAATATGCAATGATGTGACACAGAAACTGTGAATGCAACGCTGAAAGCAGTAACGAAAAATGAAACCAAAAACTAACAGGTATCAAATTTTGCGTTGAGAAGACGGGACAACGAGCGTCCGAAGATATAATAAAAGCTTAATTTGGGCGACAACCTGATTGGGCAACGTATATGCATACCAAACAATGCTTACGGTATACTTGCGTGTATACAAATGACTCAACATTTACGTTAAATATTATCTAATAGTTAAATAACGTAGTTATTTTTTCGATTTGTATAGGTGGCAGATAATTTCTTAAACCAGAAGCTGGATGAAAAGGTAATTTGATATTTAAAAAAAGTTCCAAAATTTATAAAAGAAAGAACTACCGCGCGTTACATTGCGATATTTTTACTGTGTATTTCCTAATTCCGACGTTAATTTCAATATCCCAACAATGTATTTCACCATTGTGATATTTATCCCATCCTTTCCTAATTTATTTTCTCGAAATTGAGATGATTTATCTCAAAATTTGACGTTGTTAAACATGGTGTTTTGCATCACAATCTTTATGTTTTATTTATAACTTATATTTGACTTTCCATGTCAACTATACGGATTATAAGAATAAACTTGATCACTTTATGTCCACTTCCACCCAACCTTAGTGACGCCTCTAAGAGTTTATGTGGTCGGTCTGTTGCAAGAACGGACCTCGGTGTTGTAAATTAGCTAAAGAGTAACCATCATTTTGCCCATTGAATTCATTGCTTGGATGTAGAACAGTGAGTTTTGAAGTTGTTACAAGTTAGCTCATGTCAATCGTTTCTGTGGATTCTGATTTGCTTCTTTCATATCACCTAATTCAAATGCTTAAGTTTTCCAAGATAAAGTATATGATGAATAACAAATTACCAACTAATAGCATATTTGTAATCATGCACTGGCAACCATTTCAATTTTAAATCTTTCAGTGGGGAAAGGAAAATTGGTTCAATTTCCTACTTCTTCAATCAAAAGGAACCGAGGTAAATATCTATTGCAAATCTATTGCATTTCAATTGTCTTACAAGTAAATACATATTACACCAGGAAGAAACATTTCAGTTATCTTACACGTAAATAAACCATGAAAACGGATTTATTCTGTCTATTGGAAGGACCTTGTCTATTTTATTTTACTGTTATTTTCCAGATATTCGAGCCAAAGGCAAATGAACTTTTCCTTGAGGTCATCAGAAAGTTTAAGGTAATACATCATGAAACGTCATGGTAACTAGAAGTTCAACACACATCCTTATCACTTTCTTTTAGTGAAAAATGAGCATTTCAATATATGTGATTATATTTCATTTGCTTTTATTTGCAAGATAACGCTGTCTGGTATGGATTCTATGCTTGGTTCCTTGAAAGTATGTACTAGTCACTTTTTTCCCAATCTTTCTTCTTGTTTGATTATATTTAACATATTACCTTCTTAAATGTGTAAAGTGAAGAACGTTAGAAACCAAATGGATCGAATATTTGTCACAAGCAGAGTAGACTATGTTCCGTTTGTAAGAAGATGCCATCACATTATATCATCTTCGACATTACATAAATTAATATCATAGGGAATCAAATCCTTTGTTTTTATGGTTCTTTTCATAGATTCCCAACGAGCAGCGAATTATGATTTTGGAGAATGAAAAGGTTGGTTTGAAAATATTCCATAAATATACCATTTTCTGGTACTTTTTCTTGTTTGAATACACTCTTTATATATTTGTTATGTATATTTGTTATGTATATTTGTTATAT
>JAIPMN010037869.1:3878-14637 GCA_020650975.1 Apostichopus californicus
GGGTGTCTTCCAACTTATTATGGGTCTCAAGTGGTTAATTATTGTTCAAGTGATTTATACCGAAGGGACCAATTAACGCTTCTTTGTTTACTGCACATATGGCGTTCCATCGATAAGATTTGATTTACTAACAATTAATCAGTTGTAATTGACACGCGCAGTAATTTAACAGTATGTGAATGGTGTGTCGGTACTTTTTCGGTAAGGAAATTTTCGATCATGGCTTGTATAGCTTGCCAAGAAGGTAGGATCGAACGACGAAAATCATAATAAAGTATAAGTCAACAAGCCAGGCCATTTATTTTGTTGTGTTTTAATATGTCAAAGATTTGATTAGAACCGGTATAAATAATGATGGTAAATTTTACATGCGAGACTACGCAGACCCTTATACGTCATTGAAATGTGCAACATGCAAGACTAACTAGACTTCTCAACACTAGGTGATGAAGGTTTATATATACTTCAAGCCAATCACACGGATAGATTTGGTCACAAGGTAAAACCGACCAATCAGTGCGCAACAACATTACTCTCGTTTAGAATTCAATAAAGGCAAAGTTAACATAGCTAATCTGCGAAATGCATAATCATACATTTAATGCAATCATAATGTGGATGTATAATGCAACAGGCTGTTTCGGTGGCAAACTATATGTCACATGTCTGGAAGAAAAAAAAATATTACACACTGTAAGCTGAAAAAAAAAATCAATTTCTTTTCCCGAACTCGAGGTATGTAATCTTGATGTTGATTTATCCTTAAAATGTGTTACATTTGGATTATTTAATTAGCTTCTTTGTTCACCAATATATTACAATTCATTGGTATGGCATATATTGTAGATATATTTACTTTTCACTGATTGGCTTACATATTACATATTACAAAGACAAAAAAACAATTAAACTAATTTGCCATGATGACATGTTTCACTCTTACTGTTTTCATATTTGAAAAAAAAAAAATCACATTTTTGTAGTTCAAAATTGCTTTGAGTCGTTTGTTGTGACCCACGTTTGCTTTAAGCAATTAATTTCAATTACCGGAACATCCCTTTAAATAACATGTTCTCTTTGTCATAATCGCTATTGTAGAGAGTGATATAGTTTTGTGTAAGGATACAGGTCCCACAGACTGCAAACACTAAATGAATGTCAACAGATCACCACTAGTAGGGGCATATTCTGATCGATAAGAATCGAAATAATTGCATGAAATTCCATGGTCCTCAGTATGAATTCTGAAATATAAGGCTTCAGAGTCAAAATACGAGGTAGTCGCGCCACAGGTGACAAAGTGTCTCATCGTGATAGGGACGAGAAATGTGTAATATGTGTTTGCGCTGAACATTTAAGCAATAACAGCAGTTATGATATACTGCGGTTATGGAGATAGTTAAATGTGGAGTCATTATTTACTAGCCTATACGTGGGTATTAATCGTTATGTATAACTAATAAGATAGCCTGTTTATAGAATTTGTTCAAACAAAGTAAAAGTGTAAGTTATTCTTGGTATTGGAAAAGAAATGTGGTACGGAAGTCTCGTGGTGGGGTGGGGGAGAGGGATGGAATAGCACTGAAAAGGAAGGAGAGAGGAGGGATTAGGAGAGAGACAAGGAGAGAGAAGGAAAGGAAAATGAAGAGGTGGGAATGCAGGAAGGGATAAGGGATGGTTGCATCGGGGGGGGGGCAGGGGGGTGGAGGAGGATGAGAAAGATCAAAACGACCACTAAACGATGGGTTGAAAGGTTCAAATAGTGCAATTTGCCTTGTCACAACCTTGAACATGGGCGTGATCCTATTCGGTCCTGTTAACACATTGGGGAACTTCTTTATTCATATTAAAGAAATGAAAATTTTCAAATAAACACCCCCCCCCCCAAATTAACAATACATTCATAAGAAAAATAACAAATTATAAAGAACAAGAAACAAGTTTAACTCTCTTCGGAAAAGTATCAGTTAGAACTACGTTACAGACACTTTGGTATATTATTAACCACATACAAAATATTTACAGCAATTTAAATGAATTCTGTTTCTTAAGTACAGTATGTACATAATATGTAAATAAATCATGAAGTAGTGTTATCAGAAGGAACAGAGGAAGTAAGGGTGTGGGTGGGTGGTGGGGTGACTCCTGTATATGTCACCCCTCCTCTCTAGTAGCTATGGGGATTAATAACACCCAGGTAAAATGTCTTTAAATCAAATCTAAGGGTAGAGCTGCTTAATTTTACTGATCATTCACAGAATATCTACAATGCTAATTTCCAAAACAAAAAAAATGAATTTGAATAACAATAACTTTGGGGTTCTAATTTACATTAACAATGTCTTTGGCTGTCTGTTGGTGAAGATGTTAAAAAGTGAAACATGGCACTGCTTATCTACTGACTGAATTTCTCTTAATATGAAAGTAGATGTACATAACGAATGTATTTAACAGAATTCCACAAAATCTCTATCAGTTATATTTTCAAAGTTTCACAACAAGTTTATATGTTAATAGCTTTACACTAAAATAATTTATCATTGGCTGGTTTCACTCATATATTGGCTGCTTCAACAATTATAAGCAAATAATGTCTAAAAGACATTAACATTAATGATCCATTATTCCTGCATAGGAAAGTGTATTAAAGTGATCATGTGTACATGTAACTTGTTACAACAATTCTATGGAACAAAAGTGTTTGTGTGCATTGCAAGAACCAGTGCGAATCCGTTTGCTATTTCTTGGCTATTGGTGATCAAGGTGAGGTAGTTGTTGTTGGAGTAACATGGGACGGTCCAGACTGATTTAAACTGTGTATTTTACAACATGTGCGGCCTCCACCACTGTCTGTGTAGGTCTCTGGACCCTGGGATCTACCACTGGAATAGACATTCTGTGAAAGGAAAAAAAAAACAAATATATAAAATCTTTACGTATTCACAACCTCTAGATGCAACCACAAACAAACAAACAGTCATACAATCAATACACACATAAAATACAAACATAAAAAATATATAAATACAAACATACATACACCCATATTTAACAAACATACACGGATACAAATGTACATACATCCATATTTGAATGAAATATAGTCAACACTTTAAAAGGAAAAAACAGCCATCTTTATATGCAGATATATTCATTTACCTATTAATTTTGGTTAGTCATTTAGTTTATGGTAACACTTTGTATTCATGATTTTTATTATTTATAGAGACTGCAATGTTTCTGCCAATAACGGTCAGACACGACTGTCTATTAGTTGTACCCATTTGCCGTCCAATTCTGACTGTTAAACACTATTATCTTTCGGTTACTACTAACACGACACCGCTCATTACAGAAGTCATCACGCTCCTTCCAAACACAACATACAGCCCTCAAAATCGTGAGAATAGTGACGGAACACGAGACGGTTACGTACGGAACGTTGGTCTGCTGGTTGACCACGAAGAGAGGATTGACGTTGCTGAGGATTTCGTCGTTGACGGAGATACCGTCCAGGTACTGCTTCAGGACCGTTCTCAGCCTCTGGTTTTCGTCCAGGAGGGTGGATTTTTCTTTATCCATGGCTACCTTGTCGAGTAACACTTTGTTGTACCGTTTCCAAAAGTTCTCCAGGGAGGTGTATTCGTGCATTACCTGAGGAATTTTAGCGAAAGAAAGGAAGCGGTTTATTTTCTTCATCGGGTACCGATCGATATCAAGGTTAAAACTTCTGTCACTGTATTTTGTGTTGTCTGATCAAACTGCAGATTCCATACCCTGTGGAAAACTGTACAGTTTGACTCAGACCTGTGCATGTCGTGAACATCAAAATATCTACATTCCTATCACTCACGATGGTGCCTGGCCAAATGATCAGTGCAAAAGATGCAAAAAACCGTTTCCTGATATGGTGTTTACCCTAATTATACAAAACCAAAGATACCTATGATACAGACCAACCCAGAATTGGAGTGAACTATCTGGTCAGCAAATCAACAGAAGTAAGCTGACGACTAGGAAGTTATGAACAGATTTATTGGCCAGAGTAAGTCATTCAAACCACTGACCTCGGGAATTCAAGGCCTTTGCTCTATCAACTGAGCCATCCGGTTTTTTAGTTCCGGGGCGGGGGGGGGGGTTTGGGAGAGGGTAGGGGGCACAATCAGATGCCAGAGTGACTTGGCATGCACCGTTACCAAAAGTCACACTCCCCAGTTTTCACTGGGTGCAACCCAGAAAGGGGGACAGATGTGGCAGGGAAAACGGGATAGATAGATGGTAGAGTGCAACAGTAGGATAGATGCAGGTAAGCTCACCTCTGCAAGTTGCTCTGACGGTGGTTCTGCTACAGCGGCGGAAACATCCTCTTCCTCCTCCTGGGTGAGGCTGGATGCGTAAAATGGAAGCACCTTCTCCTCTTCTGTCTCCTTCTTGCGACACTGCTCCGAGACTTTCAGAATTCTCTCTCCCTGGTGATACAGGATACACAACACGGTGAGACCGTGATTTCTTATATCAACCCCCTAACAGAAACTTATTTAATTCCACTTTTAGAGAGGCAAACCATCTTTAGCTTATATGTTAGACATCTTGGAAATGAGTTAANCCCCCCCCCCCCCCCCTCCCCCTGGCCACATATCTTGGGAAAATCTTGCCTCGTTTGGGAGATATCATTGTTCAAAGGTCATCTCAACACACTGCCATTTTGTCAATCTGTGACGTCACCAGGAGCTGAGACCATTTACATTGCCTTTGTCTTCTTTTCATATTTTCAAGGTCAATGTAAACAATGTTTGACACTGAAAGAAATGTCATCATGAGACCAAGTTATGAACTACCAATATTCTAGATTTAACATTTGCAAAAATCATCTCCATTACAGAGAAGAAACTTGTAATAGATAAACGAAATTACTAAACTTCAAGGATTCATGGCTTATGATGTCATGTTTAGACTTGTTCAAGTCACCACACTTGTTTGTGAAGGAACATAAAAACTGTTATATGTACTACATAAACTTTTTCTCATCTGTTTTTTGTGGGGAGGGGGAGGGGGTGGAGGGGATTTTATCAGCAGGCTCTCTGTCACATTTACCAATGATGATTCTTGAGTTGGCATCTCCTTTTGTTTTATACCCATATTCCATTTCCTACAAACTTCACAAGAGATGCTACAATGCTCTGTACAAACTCTATCAAGTTTGTCTTCTAAATACAAAGAGCTGGCTGGAAATTATTGGTGATGGGATAGGCTGTGTTTAATTTGAATATGGAGGAACGGGTCTAGACTAAACATTCGTGTTTTGTTCCCTGCTATATTTGTTTGGGAAAAACTATCAACTATCGCACAGGAGGAAAGGGGATGAATGCCCTTTCATCAACAAGATATTACTGACGAACACAGTATATTCAGAAGGGACTAATGAAGGTGGGGAGATGGCATAGTAATCTTGCAGAAATATATCCTGCACTGCCCTCACAGTTGTATAGAATGGCTAAAGTGACCATTTGTTGTAGAGATATTGGTGGCAAAAAAGAGGTAAATAGGCCCACAGGAAATGGGAGGGGGCATAGGCGGGAAAGGGCCATTTAGAAATATATAAAAAAAAAGGCCAGCAAGGAATCATTTCTGTAACTAAAATAGTTAAAATGACTGACCAGTTCTAATTTAGATTGTAGTGCCTTGATGGATGCATTTGAATCCAGGGTTAGTTTTGTGAGCCGGCGTCTTTCGTTTTCTCTGAACGAGTTCATCTGACTCTTTAGAGTGTGGAAGTGTTGAGCGATGACCTCTCGCTGCTCCTTCAGGTCCCTGTTGCGCTCTTCGCTCTCCTTAACATTCTGGGCCATCTTGGCCTTGAGACTGGCGATGGTATCCTGAACGACGAAATTAAAGATGTTGAGGAAAATACTTACAGAGAAACTTAGTGGGTTTGTTATAAATGTGTGAAAATCTTGCAGAGGCAAACAGCGATTCATACCGATCCTGAATGCGTATCGGACTCTGACGCTGTAAGTCTTGCAACGACCAAGAAAAATTCAAAGAAAAGGTAGTCTGAAAGAATAGTCTTATCGGGATATTACATTACAAAAGAACACAAGGCCCAAAAAAAATAAGCGTCTCTGATTGGCGAATGAAAAATTGAGAATTGATATCATTATAATTCACTGGCTTTAAATTTTTCAGGAGGCAAAGTCATTGGATAATTGTGGGACATTTACCTAATGTGTTGTCATCTGTTCAAGTTGAAAACACAACTGAAACCTTCACATGGGTACGGCTAACTGCTCATTGTAATATGACATGGGGGATTGATAAGTATCCTATTTTGAAAATCCAACTTTTGGGGTGAAACTGATGGGGAAGGGGAGGAGGAGAGGTAGAGGAGGGATAGGGAGAGGTAGCAATAAGGGGGGTTTGTGGGGGGGGGGTTAGTGGAGGGGAATGAGGAAGAGAGAGATCCATGGGATCTTTTGTAAAACCAAAGTTACAAATCTGTCTGTGAGAGTAAAACCCCCAAAGCTGTGACTCTTGATAAAAGCACTCACGGATATTCTCTGAAGCTTTCTCATTTGGAATTCAATTTCTCTTGCGCTGGTTTCATCTTTGCTCTTGAGAGTCTCAAACGCAGCCTTCCTCTCCTCTGTGGTTTCTTGGTAGTTCTTCAGGGCGGCTTGAAATTGTTTCCAGAGGTCTTCTACCTGACCTTCCAGTTGTATCCTTAAGGCATGTTTTTCCTCTAGATTCTATTTTGAGAAGAAAAGCAGAAAGTTACGAACATATCAAATGTTTTACTACAACACACTGGGGTTGACTAAATCCCTTAATAAACATTATTACCATTTTAATATCATGAACTTCACTTATCACCTTTGCCATTAAAGAAATATCAATTAAAAATGTGCAAATGATTTTGTTTAAACTTAGGTATTTATGGAAGTTAAACAGCTAAAAAGATGAATACAACTTATCAAACTGTCAGCTACAAGCCTACAACATTTTCTTTACAGCTTCAATTGTGAATATCGCAAGACTGTGTCATTTTTCGTCAGTCAACGAATCTACAAGTTGCTTCAGTTCATTTACAAACTCATTGACATCATTCAAAACCTTATTTTTTCTCCAGCCCTGTCACTTTGTTTAGCAATACAAATCAAATACGTGAATAAAACACATGACCAAAAAATGTTGCGGTACCTTGTTCTTGATTTCGTCCCTCAAACTCTGAAATTCCTGGCGTGCCTCGTTCTCTCTGTCAGAGGCATTCTCCTCCATGGCAAAGAGGATGTCTTGGACATCGTTCATCTCTTGTCGGTGGTGATCCACGATCATTGACCTCTCGCTGTCAAATTCCTTCTTCAGGATTTCCAGTTCTTCCTCGTATTCAGACTGGAGAATTTTTAACCTGCTCCTCTGCAGATCTGTTCGAAATTATCATCACAGATTTCAAATTTGAAAACGAAGTCTCACGTCTGTAACGACGGTATGATCATGTATTCAAACTGGGAGAACATTTACCCTACTCTTCTGAAGATTTACCACCCCCCCCCTTAAAAAACATATTATCTATTCAATTATCAAATTGTAAAATTATCAAATCATTAGTGTTGGGTTAACACTTTTCTGTTATCACTGCTTCTAATTCTGTTTTCTATTTTGCAACTTATAGTTTAACATTTCCCGAAAGGATTGATAGCACTCTAAGCACTGTAAAAATAATTCTCAAGATTTTGACATTTCTGAATACGGTATAAAGTAACTTCTCATTCCTTTCTTCCAAAAAAAAAAAATGAAAAAAAAAAATGATGTTTAACTTTAACAATGGCTGGTAATTTAACTTTATCATCAGTTTACAAACTGTATAATTTGGTTTCTTCCAGGAAAACAACATTTCCAAAAAAAAGGAAAGGAAATGAAAAACAATATGTTGTGAAGATAATTTCCATATAGTTTAGAATATACCTACCTATGAGAGTGTCCATGTTTTGTAAATGACTCCTCAATGCCATAGAGTACTGTTCTTCTGCTTCCTGGAGGTCCTTAGCCAGCGATTTGATGACACTGTCCTTCCTATCCACCACTCTCTCAAACGTCTGACTCAATATTTCGATGTCCTTCTTCAGTTCCTTGGACTTTGCCGCTCGCAACAATGCCCTCCATTGATGGGTCAGCTTGTAAAGGTTGAAGCGGGTGTTCTTCTCTTCCTTCACCAACTTATCCTAGTAAACGAGAGAACATAGACATACAGACCAGCAGGGTGAATCCATGATCGTTGGACAAAAAACATTACTGGCTCGTGATAATGGACAGGATTTTGATGGGAGTAGTAGGAGGGGAATGAAATAGTAGCCTTCTCCACATATAAAAGGTGTATCTAAGGATCTCCCAGGTGGAGGGGGAGGGGTTGTATAGTACACAATCATGTGATGACAACAAATGCTCATGATGAATGGTACCTTTAAGGTTCCATCGGGATATAAATAAGGCATAGATACGGTAAGACAAAATTAAAATCAGAAAACATTTCTCTGCCATTCTTTTGTACACAACCTAGCAGTCCTACAGATGAATAATAGAAAATGGTCCGACTAAACGAATAATTAAATCGACTGTACAATTTTTGATAGAGCACACAATGGAATTAATTTAGTGTTTGCTCCAGCCTGTATTATGTTGTATATTTCTGCATAGCCGTGTCACTATGTGCTTTTACAACAGTTTAACGTGTCAGAGTGTGGAATGACAAACACTTTGCTCAGAGCTAGAATACGTCTTAGGTACTGACACTGAAAGAATACTTTCCAATTCTGTGTATGTGTACTTAATTCAACCCCCCCCCCCCCAAAAAAAAAGACTTTGGAAATGAAAATATGAAATGTTAATTTAAAGTGGTATTATGTGGGAGTTCATATTGATTAAATTGTTCCAAACCTTTAAGAATTGATTTAGCATGTCCTCTTTCTTCTTTCGCATTTCTTCTTCTGCGAGCGCTTTCTGTTCCATGTACAGAATCCTCTCTTCCTCCGTCATCTTCAGCTTCTTCTTCCCAGACTTTTTCTTAGGCATCTTCTCTGAGAGGTAACAATTTTGTTTGATTTTGTAAAGGTGAACTTCTTAAGCCAAATATTTAACGCAATTTTGACATCACACATAGAATATACACTGGGAGGACAAATGAGAAAAATAAAGCAGATATCATTTCATAAAATTTTGATCAAAATCCTGCTGGTGTTATGCAAAATTACAGCCTGATAAAAAATTACATTTTTTAGAAGATGGAAGACAGATTGAGCTCTGCTACCTGGTGAAAAACAGTTGCGTGAGCTTCCAGTGTTAAGAGGAAACAAGGAACTTTACAACTCCTGCTTGTGAACTGACAGACCTACAGTATTACACTTCAAATTCAGAAGAATTTTTAGTAACAACGTAGTCAGTCGGAGCTAGGGGTATTGGTCAGGAGGGGCGAGAATGGTCTGTAGGGGCGCTTTCGACACTATCTAAGCGGAGCGCCACCACTGGTTGGCGCGTAGCGTACAGAAAATTTTTGAGTAAAGATACTCCCTAGATCGCCGGAAATGACCCTTTCCAAGCCTGGCTAATTTGCAGATAAACGAAGAATAAATAGGTGTCATCGCCAAATTACACCAACAAAATGTGACAAATGTCAATAAGTAGATGAGAGCGCAATAAAAAATAATCTAGAATAAGTAAAAAGTGGTAAAGAGCTGAAAAGGGCGCCAGCAGTCCATTTGAGTCCGTCAGGGGGGCATCCGCCCCCCCTGACTGTATGGATGCTCTGCTACTGAACGTAGTCTTTTACCTTTCTAAAACACTCTATTGCAGTTCAAAATACATAATCTAGTGTTGCTATTATTCTACCTGCAGTTTTGGCCAAATGCACTGGATAGACAACCCAAAGAAATTAAAAACTTTATTGTTTTCTTTCCATAGCATAGCCTGAGATTTATATACTGTTTTGGTTTGCAAAACAGCACCTATACCAATATATCAATACAAGATTTTTCAAGCTAACTGTAGTGATAAATTCACACTCAGGCCTAACTTAAATTATAGCACCCACAATAATGTGCTCTTTCCGCGGTAACAAAAGTGCTTCACCGCCAGTAACCCAGTAACATGGTGAAAGGCATTTATTCTATTGCAGAAAGTGCACATATTCTATGGCTGAATGGAAAGTCAGTATTGCGAAGTTCGGAACACTGCGAAGTTCGGACACCCCTAAGAAATACACGATTTCAACATGACAACCTACAGCAAGAGCCAATTTCACAAAAAACTACAAAGATACAGTACATTTAGTTTCTCTCTATAATGACCCCACCATATCAAGTATATTTTCAGGTGATTTATACCATAAGATATAGTTTTGGGGTGTTTTAAAGGGTGTGAAGACTCGCGCACAAAGAAACGTCTCAGGCCGGTAATCTGACCTAGTTTCGAATGAGGTGTAACAGAAGTGTTAGACACCACCATCAATCCCAGAAAATACACACACAGCTTGCTACCGTCGGTAATTAGAGTCTAGTGTACAAACAATACATACAGCTACGGTCAATACCCACAACACAGTGTAGCATGGTGGGCTCATAATTGACGCACTTAAGGATTTGATCAACGATGTCTATCAAGGATCTCAAAATATTTAAGGTTCTGTGCTTATGCACCGTACAATTGAGCAGAATTTGACAACAAAATGTCTGCCGTGTCAAGTTCTTACATACCCCTAAATTGACACATT
>JAIPMN010037870.1:0-28045 GCA_020650975.1 Apostichopus californicus
CCAATAAATTAACTGTGTCTGAATTTTCGAAAATTCCTTGACCAACTTCTTCATCATACTTCCCTCTACTCGTGCAATTTTGACCGGTCTGTTAGGGGTTGAAGGGGGTGTTTTTATATTGGTTGTCCAAAGATGAAATTTTGTGCAACATTATGGGTATGTTTTGAAGTGAATTTATTATTCAAATTCTGAACAAATAATGGGCATAAAACCTTGAAAAGTGGGGCTGACGGGTATTGTGGGGCGTAACGTAGAATTACCTACAAAAGCAATGGTCCACAGGAGATGCGATGAGGTCGAACATGATGTGTGAATGGTGACAATCTTGAAAAAGGTTATGAATGAAAAAAAAAACTATTGGGAAAAACTTGGTTCTCAGGCAAAAGTGTACATCTGGTTGGTCATTTTCAAGCCCGAGAAGTGCCATTTCCGGTGATCTGGGGGCTATCAAACCAGAAATTTTCTTGTACGCTACGCGCCAACCGATGGTGGCGCTCCGCTTTGATAGTAATTCGCCTGCATCCAAGCAAATGTCCCCCCCCCCGCCCAATATTTGAAACAAATCACCGCCCCTGGGTTGATAGCTGATTGATAGAGCCCAGCCGTTGACTTATGGCAGAGACATACCACTGGTCAAAGTTATTGGCAGAATGAACCTTCGCTTTTCATATTGTTAATTGCATATGCTTTATGGGAAGACATTGATGGACCCAATTGGCGTATAAACCCATACAGACACTGCCGTTATAAAGGTTCTGGTTTGTTTCAGTATTAGCAGAATAGGAAGGAACACCGTAATCGCATAAAGCTTCCCTAACCAGGCTCTGTCATGATTTATTGTAGTGACCATAAGTTGTGGCAAATATAAGATGGACTAAGAATGAAATGAAATTTTTATTTGAACTCAAATCGTGTGTCGTTTCATTTCGTTCATATGTAACTATATCACTTTGACGCACATGGAGACAAATGAAATGTTTTACTATCACCATTATTATTTGTCATAATAAACCGTGATTTAAATGCAGCGACATAATAAACACACAAAGACAAATAAAGAATATCATTTTCTTCTCCGTTTACACTATCACCATACATATAATTACCAATAATTATTCACAAATACAACATATATCCAAATGATGATAAAACATTGAAATGCAACGACAAAATGTACACACAGATACAAATACCAATTACCAATAACTATTCACAAGTACAACATTTGAAATCCATAACATATGCCACACTATTATCCAATGTTAACTCGATGCCAAACTATTATCCAGCTGTATAGTGCAAATTATGACACCCCGGCCGGATCCGAGTGAGACTTGATCCAGTAATACTAGCCAACTCACTTTAAATCTTAAGTTGGATTAGAACTGAGTTGGCCGAACTAAGGCCTACAAACTAGTCTACAGTGTAAGTTACTAGGCCTAAGTATCCAAGCCCTAACTTAGGTCCCATATTTGCCCTAGCTTATGGTAAGTTAGGCCTAGGCGATCGTTAGCCTAGGCATGTGGTCTAACTTTAACTTAGTTTAAGTTTATGTATTAGGGCAATTACACAGTTACATTGTGATGCTTTGGAAGGAATTTTAAATTTCAAGTGCAAATAGTAGAGACAGTGCAAAGGTTTGAAATAAACTTTCATATTACAGTTCATCTCTTAATATTTTAACGTTCATGCAGAATGAAAAATGTTTTCAAAGTCTTGGAAATGTATGAAATATGTATATTAATAAGAAGAGTTACAGTAGTGCTGATATTCGACTATTTATTTTGTAGTCGAGTAATCGCATATTTCTTCTTGCGATTACTCGGTTACAGTTATGACGTCATCACCGACATTTTACATTGCAGAAATACAGTCAAACAATTCATTTTCTTTGGTGCACTGTCTTTATTTTTTCCGTTGGTGTCTTAACGTGTGGTGACTAAATCATGTTAAAACATCTACCAATCAAAATCTTAACAACTTTCAATCTACAATGTTTCTTAAAATCCTTCATAGTAAATCAAAACTTTCGAATGAATCTACGAGGCTACTACAACTACTATCCCTAATGAAAGCATGTGTAAAAGTAAGTGGGCCTGACATTTCGATCCTAGCAGTATCTTCTTCAGAGGCTGAATGACAAGTAACATAAACTACATGGGACAAATACAAACATAGAACACAGGCAGGTTAATGAGCAGGGTGAACACAAAAGAGATTGATGTAATAGGATTAGTAGACAAAGGATGGAGAGAAGAAAGAAACCAACAGGGGGAAGAGGAGAGGTAGGAAAAGGGAAAAGAGAGGATTTAGGGAAGAGGGTAAAAATAACTGCAGAAGGACAAAGACAGGAAGGTGTGGAGAAAAAGCTAGGAGAAGAGAAGTGACAGAGGGGGAAGCAAGGACAGATAGAGGGAGGGAGAAAGCTAAGACAGAGGGCTCAGAATCGGATAAAATTCCACAGTCTGAAGAGGAAAGGGATGAGGATTTCGAATTTTTACCTCAGGGAGACACACAACCCTATATGTTTGAGCCAGAAACAAATTAATCTGACCACGATGACAACCATACAGGACAAAGCAGCAGTCAATGACGTAATGCCAGCCAATCGCTTGGAGAATCTAGACTGGCATGAAACAAACATAGTGTACATGTATGTGAAAAAAAGTGTTTTTTCGCCCAACAGATTTTCATTTGATCGACACGCAACTACAGTGTTATTTGTTGACTGCTGTTAGTAGAATGTGACACTTCGGACCAGTTACTGCTACTTCCTCCCTTCATATGTGATTTGCGCGTGGGCTTTTATTATTTATATGTCCTATGCAGTGTAGAATACTCGCTGAATGATGAAGACTTGGCATTTTGCTTGTCGTGGTCCGTATTCACGTGTAGAACAAACATATTTGTCACCTGGAATGACTCACAATGGCTCTTCACGGCAATAACGCTAACTCATTCAAAATGCTCAACGAACCCTAGCTTTAGTTTGGGTGTAACCGACCTTACTAGTCAGTTCCTATTTCGTAGACCGTCCTGGTTAATACCGTCAAAAATTAATCTGCATACTTCAACAGTTTTCTGTTTCATTTTGACAAGTTTCAAGCTGCATCTTGGTTCCGCTTTGTTCCTCCTACCAACAGGCGTAAGTGCGTTCTCTCCTTTTAGTGGATCCCTATACATTTGTCACCAGTCACCAGTCTAGTGCACCATCTATACCAACACATCCAAACGCTATCAGGCAGACAGATAAGTCACGCCAGCTAACTGTATTTGTCAGTGAGTATCGCCCAAACCAAAATAGTTGCCTGCATAATTTTATATCTTTGGGTTGGTTAACAAATGTTTAAAACTCAGATTACTGGCTAGGCCTATGCCAACTGCTTATGTCCTTTTGCCAAATTTACAGTGTTGGGAATATGTTGCAAAATAGAGCATTTGTATGAATTTTTGTACAATTCTAGATAGGGCTATGTTCATTGACTGAAATATTCTAGGTTTGAGTTATGATCTAGGCTAACCTAAGTTAGACCAAGGCAAGGCAACGTACATAGGCCTAAGTTAGGCTAAGCCTATTTTCATAGTATTGAATTGTTAGTGATCATATGCCCAGGACATCATAATCGTCAACCAATGTTATTCTGGCATGTGGATCTATCGTTAGAGATACAGTTTTAAGTAAAATGAGGTGGTGATATTTTTTGTCATTAGGCTTTAGACATATCATATCCAAAAAGGAGAGCCGTAGGCGGTCTATGGGCCAAAGCTAACTATTTCCAGGTTCCATTGAATAACAATACAGCAGCTGAGCAGACGACATTAGTAAAGTCATTAGATCCCTATGTAATTGCTTCTACTATCGCTTCCTAAGATTTACCTGTGAAAACTGCAGTCCATTGCCACATTTTTGACGATTTTGGCACCCAAATACGGCCCACGATATATCCATTTCGAGTGATTTATGTCAACTATATCACCTTAGTTATGTCAAAGACGTAGTGTTTGTATTGCACGCCGGTACTCTCTTGCCGTACAAGCAAAGCACCACTAGTTGGATGAGTGGCTTCCGTTGATGTCGCATAACGTTATTCTCCCTACTTCGATTTCTATGTTTAGGCCTAGTTGAGGCCCAACTTTCATACTATACTCAGTTTACTCAATAAGCCTAAGAATAGGTTGACTGATTTGACGTAAAATGGGTGCTTAAGTTAAATTAATCACTCCGAAAGAGACTTTAAATGTACGTGTCGTCTCGTGAAATGCACATACTAGCCTATTGTTAAGATTATAGGCACACATTATCCCACATATTATCCCACAGTGATGTGCCACACACAGTGATGTGCCACACACAGTGATGTGCCACTTGAACCGATTTTGGAACATATTTTTATCCACTCTATATACTCCCGTCCGAATCCTACAACCTCACTACCCCCCCCCCCCCTCTCCCTCCCCCAACTAACCAAAATGTCCAGTATACTCTGATGTGAAATACTTAGTTCATCTCCTTACTTTGTCAGGTTTCTAGTTTGAATGATAACGGAAAATCGTATAGAATTTTCCAATATTCCGCTATTAGATACTGTAAGACCACACAAGTCCGCCGTAACTATATGAAAGACGCTATAACGTTATTCGCCTTTTACAGACTTATGTTGGACTGGTTAGAGAGACCAATATGGTGGCCCACTTACTCAATGGAAGTTAGATTGAGGGAGAGGGATATCTCAGGCTATGTGATTATCTCAATGATATGTAGACTTTACAGGAAGACCATCTGTATTGATATTAAGTCAGTCCCCTCCCCCCCCCCCCGGTCCCTCCTCTCCCTCCCTTTTCGAGAATGAATTTCTATGTATTTTTTAAGGTACGACATAACATTCCAAGTAAGATTCAAATAGGTTCAATTAAAAAAGAAGGAAAACATAAACGAACTGCTTTTAGTTCAAATTTGACTTAAACCTCACGCGATATGGTTTATATGTGAGGTCAAAGATTAGTGGGTGTATTTTATCATTTTATTAATTTGCTAGATACCAGATCAGACCAAGCCTGTTCTCCTCTTTTACTATATCAGTCAACCCTCCACTACATCTTTCGTGCGCCACACTTCAGCTGTTCAGCGTTTATTATCTAATATTCAGTTGAGAATTTTTTTCATACTCTGATCAAAATCATATCATTTCGTTGTCTTTTCAATTATCTCAAAGGGCCATCTGTTTGAAATTTGTGTTATCACTTCACGCTTCGTTGACCTGCCAGCAACTCAGCATACAAAAAACACGTATCGAACTATATCAAGAACAAGTTTATATTCAAGACCTTTCGAAGAAATTAGCTGTACCTCACCTGCATCTGTCTTACAGAGACGTCTATCATTGTAAGTAAAAATAAAACATTCATGAACTTTTATTAACAGCACTCCAATGTAGGGAAATATAGCTAAATTTTACAACATGCTTATACTGGACAGTTTGAATAAAAATATCAGTTTCTTGAAAGAAAATTTCCTCTTTTCACCATCGTATATATAAATTTACTATTTTAACGAAATTTAAACTATTTTGTCACGATTTCGTCGTCTTTTTCGCAATCCAGCATAAACCAAATATAGCTGAAACGTTAAAATTTGATTTATCGTAGACAATGTGTTTTATTATCGGGTATACATTAAAGAGTACGTCCAGGGAACCTTTCTTGATGACCAAAAACATCATTTCATACATCTATTAAATGCAAGGTTGCTCGTTAAACATCAAAAAAGGCCACATCATTCACCCAATAGAAGTCTTTTTTCCGTTCTGATGATCTCTGTATTTATTGCGATATTCCTCGATAAGATTATATTTCAGAAAGTCGTATTTGTTTCTTAAGGATTTTTCTAATTTTATCCGCAGATCAGGACTCCCGCTGCATTAATATAATTTTCTGAAAACTACTTAAAGACATTTCAAAATGGCCACCACAAAAACCTCGTAAGATTTACTATCGTTTTTTTTTTATAAAAGATTTAAATGTGTTTATACCAGGCGATTATACATGGCTGTATAAGAAAAATATTGATTATTTGTTTACTTTACATTCACCTATGTACAAGCAATGTTGTATACTGAAAATCTTTCATAAACCGGGCTGTACGTTCCTCAGATAACTCCTGGAATGGAGGAATGGACTAGTGTCAAATGGGTGGGGGGGGGGTGGTACGATCCCCTAAGGGTGGTAGGACATCACGGTGTCGTTGAATTGAGAAAGTCATCTCAAATCGCCAATAAAATGGATCCTTTCTGCATTCTATGCCACGAATTCCATTATTTCTATTATTTTCAACGATATAGGACCCTTTGATTGATTAGTTTAATTTATCAGCAAAATGGCACTTCTTGATTACACTTTTCCTAACTGTCTCAACAATAAGACACTTTTTAAATACCAAAGAATGAAAAAGAACGGTACATGTCAAAAATGGACACTTCTAATCTATGAAACGGAGCACTTCTTAACGTTTCTGTTACAAAACAGGAGGAACGTGTCCCCTCGGATTCCCCGCATCGGGTCAATCGTCCATGGATATGATAAAAATCGGAGTCAAAGCTTATCCTGGTAGACATATAGGATATCTTTACAAAATTAAACTTAATATTTTGTAGACCATTAAAACACTCTGCTATCAGCCCATGTTGGATCTCTATTACACTTTTCATTTGAAAGAAATGGCTCTCTGTACAAATGAGTTTCATCCCTTTGAAGTGACTGGACCGTATTTAGTCTTATAAAAGTACCATTAGGTCAGTTTCTCTGATACAACACAAAATTCACTGTGAAGACTTTTATGGCCTCCAATGCCATATGTTAAGATGCATCAAAATTCTTCCCGTAAAAAATGTGTTAAACGTCAACCAAGGATGTTTTTTTGCTTTTATGGAGATAAAAGAACATGTTTTGGTGGAGTTAACATTAAGACTTAGGATTGAGGCTCCGATCTCTGGACCCTTAAGTGATCATTCCAGATTTTAAGCATATTTTGAAGGTGAGTATAAAGTTAGAAGGTAAATATAAGTGGAAAGCTGCGTAGCTATGAAAAACATTATTACTAGCAGTCAAATTTGTACTTTTTTCTCTTGGACTAAATATGTCAAAGAACTCAAGACTAAATTTCTGTCTGAAGTCACCCCGTGAAAACTTTAGACCAAAGTTGGCTTTCTTGAATAGCGCCATCATTTATTGATTACCTGAGCCTTTCACAAAGTTAGCTTTCTTTTAAACAACTTGTGGGCATCTCTCTCTCCTCTTTTGGCGCTGAATGCACATGTATTATAATGCACTCCATGCGTTTACGTTGTCGACAAACACAAGTTGAATCAGAAAGTTACATCAGTGCTTACATATTGATAACGACGAATATTGATGATAAGTAAATGTGTTCAAGCAAACTAAATAAAGCCTATGCAATTTCATCAATTTGACTGAAACTGCTTATTAACAATTAAGGCCTGCATAGTCGGTGTTGTTATATGTGAGAGAAATTTTGTAAAAGGAATATTTTCATATCCGTACAACACACAGTAATTAATTGGAAATGTTTTTCTACATTCTGACCTTTATTTAGAAATTTACATTAGGATACTCTAATAGGAAAATATTTTATTCGGTCGATTTTCCAATTTCTAGCACTTTTTACCCCGTTTGCTATATATAAATTAACGCAGCCATGTATTTTCTTCACGTTAAAGCGCGAGAAAGTTCTTTGTAAGTCGTGGGTCTATAGGCCAGTATCCCAATAATTCCTAATTATTAGGCCTTCAACGTCTCGTTTCTTATATCTTCGACATTACTATGTCGATTAATTTTCTCTGGACATTTGCCAATGTGGTCACAACTTTGTAATTCCATGCATAAATCAATTCAGTACCGTTTGCAAGATCTACCTAGGCTACTCCGCAATCTGAGAGTTGTTCACCATTCCTTCGATCAAAAATCACTCTAAATTCTTCGTTACCATGGATACAACGTTCCAACCCTGAACTTACTTTTATACTTTTTCCCTTCCACACACACAGAGTGCTTACAACGATACCACGATTCACTGTACAAGATGGTTACAGGGTGTCGGTGATGGACGTGCTAGATACAGGCCGTTTGGCTGTCGCTGGATATAATGACAAGACAAAGTGCAGCTTTATCGATCTGTTTATGTTGCAATTTGATCCTGATTCTCCAGAAAAACCGTTATTATTGACGTCAGAACCGTATTATTCTGAGGAATTTACCGAGTTTGGTTCAGAATGGCGGACTGTTTGTTTACTGGATGATCGTCTGTTTTTAACGTGTTGTAAGGATACGATAGCATTGTACGATAGTAGTAATGGCGGTCTGGTCAATCAAGGGAAGTTTAACGGTGAAGCCAGGTGTATGACAACCAGAGATGGTTTAGTCTATGTCGGTTTACGTGGATCCAAAGAGGTGATTGTCTTAGATTCGAGAGAATTGAGAAAAATGAAGACAATCACCTTAACAGGATTAGTAGTAGGAGACTGGCCCATTGATATAACAGTTAGTAATAATAAACTGTTTATCTGTACAGTCAATGGTAGTAGAGCTTTAATGTGTAATAGTGAGGGAGAAATAGAACAGGAATATACAAACACACAGTACAGAGAGGCAGATAGTATAACAGTCAGTGAAGAGAAAGGATTAATATTTATATTATCGGCTGATGGTAGGAGTAGTCAAGTTGTTGTTTACTCTCTATCTGGGGGTCATTCTTCCATCTCTGGGGGTCATTCTTCCATCTTTGGGGGCCATATCTTGGCTTCTTTTAAAGTTCCTGATTATTCCATGAGAATCAGGATCA
This sequence comes from Apostichopus californicus, assembly GCA_020650975.1. Classification (NCBI taxonomy): domain Eukaryota; kingdom Metazoa; phylum Echinodermata; class Holothuroidea; order Aspidochirotida; family Stichopodidae; genus Apostichopus; species Apostichopus californicus. Next base: position 8,855 of record JAIPMN010037870.1, read on the forward strand.
ATAATAACATAAACAGATTGATTTTGGTTACCTGGGAAACTGGAGAAGTATATGAATATCACACAGTAAGTACTAATACAGGATATATAGGCCTACGGTAAAAATTAGGACTTTTTATCACTTTTTTCAAACAATCCTTTGAATGAAGATCAACAAATTTTGTTTCATTCAATGCGAACAAGTGTGGAGAAGACACTCTTAGATATTTTGAGATCTACTTTGCAAAATTTAAAGAAAAATAAGGACATTCTTTTCCTTTGGATATGCTGGTTATGGTAAGGTTGTCATGGAAGTGATTTGTTCTGTCAATGTAAAAGTAAAATTGGTTTTCCTTATTTTCTCAGTCTCGAGCTTCAAATATAGACAAAATTGTTTCTAGTGAATGCGGAATTTTATTAAGAACACAACTATTACTTGTTTGTTCAGAGGGAGATCAAAATGGTGGAAAAGTAAGGGCAAAATTTTATGAAAAGTTTAGGCCATTGGTAGCTTGTAGCACTTTCCAATATTAGAGCAACACACAAAATTTGGAAAATATTTCTTCTTATTTTCTGAGCTAACGAGCTGCTAATTTCTACAAATTTGGTATCAGTGAATGCGGAATTTTATTACGAACACAACTATTACTTTTTTGTTAAGAGGGAGATCAAAATGGTGGAAAAGTAAGTGCAAAATTTATGAAAAATTTAGGCCATTGGAAGCTTGTTGCACCTAACTGCTGGAAAAAAATCAAATAAAAATAAGTGCTATATTTTAGGCAATGATTTCTATTCTAGGTCAGACTAAAAAAATGTAGTTTCTTTATCATTAATTTTGGCTGTCAAAGTCTGCTAAAATATTCAAATTCGACAAAAATCAAGACAAACTATTGTTAAGTACACAACAGGTGCAATTTTCCTTGCAATGAGGTAAAATTCAAGAAAAATTAGGGGCAAGATGTTTTATCTTAATTTAGGCCATGGTGATTAGCTTGGCACTAGTGCACATGTATAGCAAATACTGCAGTGATGGTACCTTGATTTGATCACAGTTTCTTAAGTCTTGATAAAATGGTATGACACAAGCTTGCTTCTATTTTGGGATGTAGGGATGGTTTATTTTGGTCCAAATTAGTCAATAAAGCAGAAAAAGAAGCGGAAAAAGTCACCTTAGCCTTGTACTATTTTCACATTGTCAACAGAGTAAAGACTGCAAAATTCACAAAGCCATTGAAATCTTTTTTATTACTTCTGAGGAGAGTAAGTTGTAGCTAAGTACAGGCTTTACTTTAATAGGGATCGCATTGAGTCAGTTCACAGTCTTTTTGTCAGTTCTCTTCAAGTGGTTCATTTCACTGATGGCCTATGGTTTCCATTATGAAGAATGCACAGTGTAATGTAGTCCTTATTTAGTAACAAAAAGTCACAGATTTTGGATTAATTCCTGACAATGCTAATTAGGTACAATTTAACTGTACTACACTCATAATGTAGGTCATATGGGAATAAGCAGGAAAAATGAGGCAAAACATTAACTGTTTTGAAAATTATGTTGATTTCTATGTTTGAAAACTAAGAAAGTATGTATACTATTACTGCAGTGTATTTCTGTCAAGTTTGTGGCAGTACAATTATAGACATCAATTTGTGTAAGTGATGATATGCAATATCTGATTCCTGCTTAATTGTCTAAATACCCAATACACTAATGAACTGTGGTGAAGATCCCCACCCATTAGCTGTAACCAAGCACACAGTGTAATGTATGCAATTGCTATGCACATGGATTTAACATGATCATTGCAGGGAGTTGTAATGGAACTCCCTGATCATTGCTACCCATGCACGAGGAAGCAGTACCAAATGTCAACGAGTGTAAGAACAATGGTCTTCCTGTAATAGGCTTTATTATGCATGTCGTTTGGCCACACCATATACTACTAAATTATGTCTAACCTCATTTAACCCAGGAAACTTGGTTTAGCATTATAGTTGATAACTGCACATATTCTCAATAATTAAATGTTTCACATGAATTCTTTGTCATGAAGCTGTGTATAGCTCATAGTGCAGTAGCTGCACTATACGATTTAGTGTATCCACCAACCTTGAAAAGACTTCACAGTGCATAATGCATATGGAGTTTGATTCCACATTTGAGCTGCAGCACATGTAGTTTAGCTGTGTTATTGACCATCTACATTGCCCAGAATAGAAGACACTTTAAGTAGTTATATGGCCATGATCACATTCCCACACAAACATGGGTTACAATGTAGTGTTTATTGGTTAAATTTGGAGAATAAAATGTTAAGCCCCGTGTTAAACTATAATACTAAGGTGGTGGCATCCTGAATCAATCTACATTAATCAGCCTGATACAGCTTCATGTATATATATAGAAGAATGTAGTATGAATAGTCTTAAAAATCAATCAAACCAATTGTCCCCGTTTAAAACTTTTAATTTATCTGAAATAAATATATAATACTGTAGTTAAAGGAACTCAGGTAAATCACAACCACATTATTCACACCTTCATATTAAAATAAATCCCTCCCTTAGAATGTGTTGCTGTTTCAATGCTTCAATCTATTTTATAGTCTGCTACCACCAGTATATTGATTTTATTTTCTTTTTGTTGTCTTTTTGTTGTCTTTTTGTTGTAGAGTGACATCTTTACTTTTGATAACCTCCTGATGCACTCAAAGTCATTGATTGAGAAAGATGACTGTCAGAAGCTACTTGACTACCTTAAAGTTCCAGCTAAGGAATCAAAGGACATTATTGAAAGTGACACACCCTTTTCTTCTCTTGTCCACCATCTCAGAGAGGCAGGGAAGGTTTCTTTTGATGACATCAACGATTTAATGACAGCATGCTCTGAAAAAGGACTGAGTAAATTGGTGGCAGTATTGACTGTCTACCAACAAGCTCAAGGTATGTTTATGTCAGAGAAATTAACAAGTTAAATATGTTATGAATTGCAAAAAATGCAAATGTGTTGCCCCTTAAAGTAAAAAAATGCGATTTGATGTAATATACCATTGTATTAACTTAAGTTAATTAACCCATGGTTGATAGAAGAAGGATTCTCCATTAATAGCAACGTTTGATACAAATAATCTGATAAATAAGTTAGTTGGCAAGAAAACTTGTTCATTCAATGTTAAGGTCTTGCATTAAAGTCAAATATTCCGTAAGTCTGTAACTTATGGGATATACTCAAAAGTTTCCATTTGAGGCATATTCAGACAAAATTGGTAAAATTTGGAATTTCCTTTCCTTTGAAATTTTGTAATTTAATATCCTTGATATATTAGATTCATTGAAGGGGCTTGTCATGACTTTTTTCAATTGCTCAGAAGCAGGGCCAAAATCAACACCTAGGAAAGTGACAGATTTGCACGGTCACATCAAATAACATGCTAAAGTTGGACCAAAATGGGAACTCACTAAGTTATGGCAAGTTTGTCACAATATTTTCCTGGAAGTTTTTACTGCATCAATTATGAAGATATATTGGACTGTGTTTATTTACATAAATATATCTCTTGGGTGGAAGACAATCCTTAACCATATTTGCATCTTATATATTTGTTTCAGATTCAAAGTTAACCAAGAAAGAACTAAAGGGTCAACTACAGGAATTAAAAGACAAAAGGCAGGAACTCTCTCACAAACTAAGTGAATCAGAAGATGAAAAACAACAGCTGACTGGAAGACTAAAGACAACAGAGGATGCATTAAAGGCTACAGAGGAAGAGAGACAACAGCTTACTGGAAGACTTAAAACAATAGAGGAAGAAAGACAACAGCTGACTGGAAAACTAAAGACAACAGAGGAGGAAAGACAGCAATTCAAAGATACATTGGAGGCAACAGAGGAAGAAAGACAACAGCTGATTGGAAGCCTAAAGACAACAGAGGAGGAAAGACAGCAATTCAAAGATGCATTGAAGGCAACAGAGGAAGAAAGACAACAGCTGACTAGAACACTAAAGACAACAGAGGATGCATTAAAGGCTACAGAGGAAGAGAGACAACAGCTGACTGGAAGACTAAAGACAACAGAGGAGGAAAGACAACACTTTGGAGATAGATTGAATACAACTGAAAACAAGCTGAAGACATTGAAAAATGTAATTAATTAATCTAATTGAATGTCTGTCCTTCAATGTGATAGGCCTAAATTCCTTCTTCTAGAACAGTAGTTCCACCATTCCTGGAACTTTCCTTTTGAAGGTTAGGTCACAAATTTCAGTACTAATTAAACTTGTGATTTTATCTGAGCAAGGTAGTAATTTGCAATATTGCCACACCCTCAAGTAAAAGTCAAAAGGTTATCATTTCAGCCTGCCTAAAATTAAGTGTGAAGAAATTTGTCAACTTGAATAATGTTTTCCCTTCAGACACAGGCTACTCCAATGTTGGTATAAACTTTAATTTGTGGCAAGTAACCACTTGGAGGTGCATTTCTTCTTGACTCATTTACTGTGTTGTTTACATGACAGGAGCATGAAGAGGCTAAATCAAGTCTGAGGGCTACAAAAGATGAACTTGTGAAGTCTCAACTGGAATATGCCAAAGAATCCATGGCTTTACAAGAGGTCCTGAAGCAGACTAGGGAAGCCTTGAATCAGCAACAATTGGTAAGTATGATTAAGTATATAGTAAGTGTATTATGAATATAGAACAGTGTGTATCTGTAGCCAGTATACCATCAGTAGCAAAAGAAGTGTGTGTTTGTATAGTTAGCAAAATATTGTGACGAGACCATTACTGTGTTGAATTTATGATCAAACGTTCCACTCTTAAAGGCATTGAAGACTCGCCCCAAACCACGTGCGGCCATCTGAAAAAGTTAACTTTCTGTTGCTTGCAAGTGACGTTTTGTTCGTGTCGCTACAAAATGCAGACAGTAATGAAACCTGATACCTTGTTATCTTTCGCTGGACCTGATATTTCCATCGCTGTATGGTTTATACACTGTGCTGTGGGTATAGACCGCAGCTGTATGTACTGACTGTACACTAGTGTCTAATTACCGACGGTAGCAAGCTGTGTGTGTATTTTCTGGGATCGATGGTGGTGTTTAACACTTCTATTACACCTCATTCGAAACTAGGTCAGATTACCGGCATTAGACGTTTCTTTTTGCGCGAGTCTTCACACCCTTTAAAGGTGTTACAAGTTAACAATATAATCTTAAGCTTTACAGAAATAGTTCAATGAGTTAAAAACAAATGTTCAAAGTTATGCTACATTTGATTACAAGTAGTGTGAAGTGAGTAATGAGTACATTCACCTATAGATGCTAAAATCAGTTGCTTTTATCAGCTTAAGACTTAATTGATGTAACTTGACAGGTGACAGACATGAACACTGAGGTTCTTTTTTATGTGTCAGTACACCATGTAACATATCTTTCCTATTTTGTTTATTTGCAGGCTTACTCCGCTTCTGTTATGCAGGAAGAAACCCTTCTTGGAGAACGTGAAACTCTAGACATATCACAGGGATCAACTTTGGCAGGTAGGTAACAATGAAAAGATCATTGCTGCTGTTTGTAATAAATTTCCAGACATTATTGTGTTTCATTATGTAAAGTCTGTTTATCCTTACATAGTCCCATGTGCAGCTTTTCAAGTATGCGGAGGGGGGGGGGTGGGTGGTGACTTGAATCAATTTAAGTAGTGTAGGATGTATTGTCAAACTGTCAATTTTGTTAAGATATTAAAGTCAATTGAGCTCGCCAGAGGTGTAAATAAATCAAGGAGTATCATGGAAACAGGTTAAATCTATTTGACCTTGCCGAAGGCAGAAGGAATCTATGCGATGGTGATGGTGATGGCGATGGCGTGTGTATTATGTGTGTGTATGTGACATTTGTTTGTAAACGCTACGTAAACGTTTGTAAACGCTGTAAACATTTGTTTGTAAACTTCAGAAGGATAACTGGGGTACATTTCATATTTGGTATGTAGGTTCCCTGTTATATAGAACTGGTTTTGGGTTGTTGTTGGTATTTGGTGAAAGGTAATTTACGTCAAATTCTGAAAGCATTGTTCGCACAATTACTCAAAAGTGAAAGTTTCAGGGAGTTCAAACTTGGTGAGCAGACGATCTGTAATGTATTTTGTGAATGTCAATGGTCATTTGAGGTCAACAGAGGGAGACTAGAGTGACAATCTTGTAAACATGATATCTCACTGAAGGTAGCGTGTTCAATTCTTATATGTGGCTTATGGATTTCCTGTAATAAGTTAAGTAAAACCTATGTTTGTGGTGGAGGTGAAAGGTCATTTGGGGTCAATAGAGGGCAAATTGTGAATATATCAAAAGTGCTATATCTCCAGAACCATAAAATGAGCTCATATATGCATGGTATGATAGCCTTGTGTATTGTATAGTTTGTACACAATTTCATGTAGGTCAGAAAGCATTTAAGGTCACCAGGTGTGAAAACATGAACGCTATGTAAATATGATATTTCCAGATAGAAAACTGCAGTAGCTGGTAGATATGGCTATTGCTTCTCTATAATGAGCACAAACCCTATTGTTTTTGGTGGAGGGTACAGGTCATTTAGGTTCAGCAGAGGTTACATTCTGGAAATTATAAACATGACATCTTAATGCAGGCAGTTTAATCTGATGTCACTGTGACATATGACTTTCCTATAATGAGTTCAAGAGCCCAGTAATTCTTTGTGAAGGTCAAAGATCAGGAAAGTGTAGAAACCTTAAAAGCACTATAGCTGGATAATTTTGTTTTTCAAGAGAGACTTCTACTTCAAGTCAATGTTTTTTTAAGGCTAGCAGAATTTAATTTCTGAAAACCTTTCTTTCTAGTTAGGGATTTGGTCAGTAATAGGCTTTTGGTTTCAGCATGACATTTTGTGAAAGGACATGGTGTACAGGATAGCACATACCCGTCCGGTAGTCATGTGATCACTATTAATACAAACAAGCTAACACATATAGGTATTGGTTGTATATTTGAAACAAATTTATAGCAATTTAACTAAGGTCATTTGGGAATCGATCATAGACGCATTTAACCTGGAGACTAGACAAGCTTGAGTATGTCAATTAGGAGAGTGTGAAAAATAAACATAATAACCATGGAGGGTCATGTGATGTGCTCCATTATAGCACTTAACTTCCATCCTACCCCTTGTATTCATGTATCCATTCTACAACTAATCATCGGATAACTGCCACAGACCTGGAAAAAACTTGGCAAACCCAGAATTTTAGCTAAGTGATGTACGTATCACTGTTTACCGCAATATTTCAATTGCCATGTTGCTAGTTCCTTGAAAGAGATTGGATTGCGTATGAAATACATTCAGCATATCAGGACTGTACATGCATAGTGTAAATTGACATAGTAACAGACGATAGGATTCGCTGTTCCTTGGCAACATAAATCTAATTGCCTTACATTGCCTCACAAATGCAGATCAAGCATTTACTGACACATTAAAAAATTAACATCGTATTCATTTTTCCTTCATTTCATTTATTTGTTTCTTCACAATATAAATACAGAGAAGTTAACTAAGTGACAAAACATATCAACAACAGGGAAAATTGTGAAAGAAAGCATTCCAAAAAATCCAGAGGGCTTGTCTAGTAGAGCGCTCCCATAAGTAAATAGAGAGAACAATACAAGAAAACAGTAACACTTATATCCACCCACACACCACACACCAACCCATCTAAACTATAGCAATAATGTCAATCGTACCGTAAATGTTTGTTGTAGTGGCGTTCTGTTGAATAAGAAACTGATTTCCAACTGACAAAGTGTGCTGGGGTCAACAAGCAAATAACATAAAGCATATCAACACCTCCAATGTCTTTCTTGTGAAATATGTAGTCAATAAAAGCCTTACCTAATTTCGCCTTATAATGTATCTACTTTCATGTCATTAAGTGAGGTAGATCACACCCTCGTAAAATCTGAAGAGTATAATTATGAGTTTGAATAATATTTCAGTATCATGTTCATGTTAAGGCTGTTGCAATGTTTTAAAACAGTGACAGTTAAAGTTGCTACACTGTTGTGTAGATGAGCAGTTACATCAACAGTACTGTAACCAGAGGGTAACCCCTCCCAGTGTTTACTTGCCTTAGATACATTATATATGCAGCACAAGAGTATTTACACACTTATTACCCTGTTATACTGGAGATGGAGAGCAGTATAAATCTAAACAGAGTCAGTACTTACACGGTTTGATGACAGAGAATCATGTGACTTAATACCACAACGATAAAAGAAAGACAGATGAACATTGTTTATCGTCTGTAGTGTATTTTGAATGCTCAGTCTAACAACAAAGAGCTGACTTTGCAGTTTTGGTTTCGATGACAATCGTAACCTTTGTATTCATGATGGCGTGTGTGTGCGTGCGTGTGTTTGTGTGTGTGTGAGTGCGTTTGTGACGCCCAGCTTATAAACACGATATCTCAAGAAGGGAAGATCAGACCAATTTTATATTTGATGTGTAGAAGAACCACATTAAGTGAAAGAAGCCTATTGTTTTTGGTGGAGTTCAAAGGTCATTTAGGGTCACCAGGGGTCAAATTGTGAAAACCTTGTAAACACGATATCTCAAGAAGGGAAGGTCGGATCAACTTCATACTTAGTGTGTATAAGTACCACATAAATTACAAAAATCTAGTGTTTTGGTGGAGTTAAAAGGTCATTTAGGGTCACCAGAGGTGAAATTGTGAAAACCATGTAAACACGATATCTCTAAAAGGGAAGGTCAGACTAACTTCATACTTGGTGTGTAGAAGTACCACATTTAGTAAAAGAAGCCTACTGTTTTTGTTTGAAGTCAAGGTCATTTGGGGTCACAAGGGTTCAACTTGTGAAAACCTTGTAACCACAATATCTCAAGAAGGTAAGCTTGGGAGGACCTCATATTTAGTGTGTAGAAGTACCACATTGAGTGAAAGAAGCCTATTGTTTTTGTTTGAAGTCAAAGGTCATTTGGGTTTATCAATTTGTGAAAACCTTGTAATCACGATATCTCAATACTGGAAGCTTGGGCCGACAATCTTATTTAGTGTGTAGAAGTACCACATTGAGTTAAAGAAGCCTAATGTTTTTGGTGGAGGTCAATAGGTTATTTGGGGTTATCAGAGGTCAAATTGTGAAACGCTTGTAAACATACGTCAGATAATCAGATTCATGAAGAAAACTGCTCATGTTAAATTATCGAAACCACAATGCATTTTTGCATTCTGGTTAATACTTAACCTGATCAGATCCATTTGATATTTTGAAATCTGCACCTTTGCTGACCCTAAATGACCTATGACATCCGCACATCTTGTACTCACTATAAGAAAGATGCAAAGTATGAGCTCTATGTGCTGTAACCTATCTTGGGATGTCATGTTTACAAATAATAGGTTTCTTGTACTCTTTATAGGGAAGCCACATAACAAATATGAGAGCAAATAAAGTTTCCAATTTGGAGATATCGTATTTACAAGTATTTCAAATTTTGACCCCTGGTGACCTGAAATGAACTTTGACCTTCACCAAATTGTGCAAAAACTTTACACTAAATAAGGCAACCATACAATGTATACTGTATATGACCTCCATTGACGTTCTGGTTCTGAAGATACAGCATTTTGAGATTTTCACATTTTACCCTCTGCGAACCCCAAATGACCTTAGACCTCCACCCAAAACAATACGGTTCTTGTACTCTTTATAGGGAAGTAACATTCAAATATTACACAAGTTTTGACCCCTGGTGACCTTAAATGAACTCTGACATACATCTGATTGTGTAAAAACCTTTCATTACATACGGCTATCCTACCTTGGATGTATGAGCTCCTTTGATGTTCTGGTCCTGGAGAAACAGTGTTTTGTGATTTCCACGACTTTCCCTCTGCTGACCTTTGACCTTCACCCAAACAATAGGGTTCTTGCACTAATAATGGGGAAGCCACATGCCAAATATAAGAACTGCTAAGGTTCAAGTTACCCATCTTGAGATATCATGTTTACAAGTTAGGGCGTCATATACACATATACACACACAGCTGTGTTTTACATTCAGACCAAGGTCCTCTTTGTTTGTTCCATTGTTCTAATCCACGTACCCTAACTTTAATAATACCACATCACAATAGAATTTGTGCAAAGACATAGTGATTCTTTTGAATTCATATCCGAGGACCTGGAATTTGTTTGATCAAGTCCTTATTCAGAATACAAAATAACAGCACATACACCCAAGCACATACACACACACATGTTTGTTTTACATTCAGACCGAGGACCCCATTGTTTTTTCCATTGTTCAAATCCACGTAGCCTAACCTTAACAATACCCCATACAATAGAATTCTTCCGAGGACGTGGTGACTCTTTAGAAATCACAACCGAGGACCTGGAATTCTTTTGTTCAAGTCCTCGGTCAGAATACAAAACAAACGCACACGCGTTCACGCATACACACACGCCAACTTGACTGTATAGGTTAATAGGAATTAAATTTATTCAGATTCCACAGAAATCATATCATTTTCCGTTATTGACCAGATTTAAAGAAATGTATTTTGTTTCTATATATAAATACATAGAAAACAATCTAACAATCAGGTGATAAATTGGAAAATGTGATCTCATCCATTATTTTATAATAGGTTTTATCAATTGGTTTGTTATGCTGAGTGAGATCCTGAACAATATTTGTGGTTACTTTTATTTATTTTTCAGCTGATTACGGCAGATTAATGGTCAACGTTGCCCAAGATCTTACTCTAGACAGCACTCTGAAATTAGCAACTCTGTTCCGTCTACCACCAGCAGAAACTGATATGCTACGCCGGGTTTCTCTGATAGAGACACCAGGAATCACTCTGATTAACTTCATGAAGACAAGAAACATCATCAATATGTATGATGTCACTAACCTACAGAAGGGTTTGGTTTATATTCAGCTAAACCGAACAAACGAATATCACTTAGCTCCATATCAGGCTAAAGTTGACCCCTTTCAGTTTGAAGAAAACCAATTACTGCAACTGCTTGACTGGCCTGGTAAGAATGAATAAAATGATGTAATCAGAATAGATGAAACCAAAATACTACAGTACAAACTCTAGAAATGTGTGTGAGTCGGGTTAATGTTCGACTTTCAGGCAATTTGTTATTTTAAACTATTAATTATCACTGTGTATGTATGGTGAGAGTAATTACAAGCGGATATTTTGACCAATTATTTGTTTCCATTTGGTTAATTTCTTCATAGTAAAAGATTGAAAATCGAAAAGTGCTAAACAAATTAGGTCCCAAGGATTAGCCAATATTTCAAGGATCCATTTAAGCTGTCTGGTCAATCTCAGACATGATGCTAGATTCTTTGATACTCCTGTTGTCAAATTCTCTAACAAAATAAAGCTTGTATTACATATCTATTACATTTTATATTATGATTACTTCAATAATACCTCTTTCATAAATCAATTGCTAGGCTTTTGTATTGTTGAAGAACTTTAGATTAGCAGGGAATGATTAAATTATCCAGTATCACATAGAAAAATGATATGCAAAATGGGCAACTTGCCAAGATGCATAGCAGTTTTATTACATAGGAACCATAGTACTTATAGCAGACAAAACTCTATGCAGAATTTGAACACTAAATTATTCTCTGATTAGGGATAAATGAGGCTCAGTATTAAGGCAGATTTGGTTTTTAAACATAAAAGCTTCATTTAATGGTGTTTGTGTTTCCATTATTCTATTTTCAGTTGAAAATGTCAAATTTGACCCTGATCAGGAATCAACTCCATCACAAGGTTCTGATGAAAGAGAGGAAGATCATGACCATTGTAACGAAGGTTTGATGGAGAAAGAAGAGAGAAGAGACCTACCAAAACAAAGAAAAGATTCACAAATACTTGAAATGAGGCACTATCATTCATACATTGAACACAGGATCACGTATGAAGGTGGAACTATTAGCATCATGGGGGTACATCTGACTATTCCTGAAGACGCTTTATCCTTTGATCGTGTAATTGCTGTTAAAGTGATCTATGATCCTGACATACACCTCCCTGGCAGTGCTCGTAGGGGCAGAATGACACCTCTGATAAAACTAGAGCCAGAAGGGCTTGCCCTCAACAAGCCAGCCCAGCTGACTATTCCTCACTCAGCTATAATCCCTGAGCCAGATCGACATGATGTTATCATCTTCACTGGTCTGAAAGATGAAGACAATTTACAAGAAGGTAAAGATGGCAACCAATAAGCATTTTAAAATGCAATTGACTAATGTACCAGGAGAAGTACAATGAGTTATATGCTGCGAATCAGTTCTGTTGAATTCTAGATATATCTTATCTAATAGGCTCTTGATCTTTACTGTATTTAAGTTTACCAAATAATATACTTTATATAATATTACTTATTATAGGTGAAATAACTTGGACTGAAGAGAAATCTATTGATTGGAAGCTAGACCCGGAGAAGATCTGTCTTGACATAACCATCCTGAGCTACGTCTTTGTTAATTTAGTCAACCAAGAAACAGAACAGAAGCATATATTCCGTATTGTTCCATTTATTGATGGGATACTTGATGCCAAAGATGATGTCTTAATAACTGTTTGTTTCTGTAAGGACAGTGATGAAGAGTACAAGGTGAGGATAATCTCTTGTTACCATGGTGATATCTGTAGTAGCTTAGAGGTCAGTTCTGGTTTATATTGTGATTTGTAAGTCGAGTACTGGCAATGTTACTTTATTTGTTTAGTGACTTTTATCATGCTTCACTGGCAAATTATGAAGTGATTTTGTTAAAGGTGCATTTGTGTGACATAATTTTGTTGATTCATCGTAGCACATCAAAAGGAAAATCTGAAATTTGAAATGAAAATATTTAAACTTGACGTTGACATAAAACATGTTTCTGTCAAAAGTGTTTGTGCTGAGATGAAACTGACAGTATCCCCATAGTAATAAAGGGAGAATGGTGATAGTCTTATAGAGGGCCGATGATGGTATTTTACTAATATTATTTTTATTTCTTTGGTCAAAATTTCATTTTCTTACAAAATATGTGGTTCACCTCAAAAATATTCAGATGGCCTGAATTTTTATTGTGGCTCACAACAAGGATTAAGAGGGTGGAAGGATCCGAAGAAACAAGCAACATTGGTAATGTAAGCAAATCATGGAAACAAAGATGTTACTTGCTATAGCAGTATTGATCTCTCTGTACAGAGTGAAGGCACACAACAATTGTATAATCAACTCTCTGTGTGTTTCTTTGTAATTTAAATCTTCATGTTCTTATGGTTTTAATAGTTGCTGTTAGAGGACCACCATTCCAAACTATGTCTAGGAAATTATACAACTTTTCAAATTACCCGGACATTGAATGACGGCAGAGACCATGTATCTTACATTGATTTGATCATGTCATCACCCGGTGATGGTTACCATCTGACGAAGGAAGAATCAACAAAGGTTTGTAATTGCCAATGCTATTAAAGTTTTTCTTTTAACATTACATGACTTGTAATTAAGGATCGGTTACTTAAAGTGGATCAAATTATGTAGCAGTTAGAGTGTCGCCCTACAACTATGTGGTTTCTGGTTAAAAATCCCAGCAGGAACCACAATATAGGCAACCTTCTGCTGTGCAGTGTTGTTGAGCAGTATCTTGTGCTGGTTGGTATTCCTGGTTTGTGAATAAGGAAGTGAAGTTTGGTCCTATTTTTTTGTACAGTTTTGCGAATAGCTTCGTTCACCGTGGTTTTACTTTTGGTGTCTATAATTCACCTCCATTGGTATTTGAGGCAGTGTTCAAATATTGTGGCACACTCTCAGTTCTTGGATTTGGATGTTGATTAGGTGGCTGTCCTGAGAGCAGGAATAATTCAGACAATTACATACCTGCCAAGAAAATCTCTGCACATTCATCAAACAGAATGATTGTAATAAGCGGGTGTTTATCCACAATTACATGAATACCCATGGCTCGAATATGTTTCTGAGAAGTTTAATCTTCACCAGCTGCCCATGAAATGTAAGCATTTGTACATGACCACATGTCTCGGTTCCTTACCAGCTTTTCCTTACTTTTTATATGTGGTACCGTTTCTTTAAATACTTAACAAGCATTTTCATCCTACGTACATTGATCTTCAATATCTTTATCTATTTAGCATGTAGACATTGATTACCTCTGTGCTGCCAGTAGAGTCTCTCATCAGTTCAGACTTACAAGGGACAAAGATGGAGACACTGACATGGTTGAAGTGAAGTTAAAAGTATTTCGAAATGAAATGAACCAGACAGCCCTTATCCTCCAATCAAAGGTGAGTTATGTCTGTTGATTATCTTCCAGCTCTCATATGTCTCTTCATTACATAACATTAAGCAGCATCTTCTCCCATCTGCTAAGTAATGTGCTATCTGTTGGAAGTCTTGCAGCTGTTTGCAGGCTGACTAAATAATGTTAGTGCTGTGACTGAATTATAGTCATTTGTTGGCATGTTCTCTCATGGATGCTTTTCTTCGAAAAATGCAGTGTGGAGGATAATTGAATTAAATTTAATCACAGTAGTCTTTTATTTATGTATTCTTATTTTTTCAGTCACTCCAGTGAACCTGGTAATCTTTCTTATTTTCATCCTGTTTTCCAACTTTTTATGACTCTTTCATTTTACTTTCTAAATATGGAGTAACTTAAAATGCAGTGAATTGCTAACAAATGTACATATGACCTGTGTGTTATTACATACACATGTCAACAGTTATAGGAAACTTTGTTTTGTGGGGTATCTTAGGTACCAATGAGTGAATACTGCATAAATAAATGTCATCGACATTCATTTTTCTTTAGGGATTTCACACATTTATTATGTGTTGTTCCATGTCTGTTACAGCCCTATTTTGCTACATTACATTCCTACTTTAAACCTAATCATTCACAGGGGTGTGATAGATAGCCTGCATAATTGTATGTTAAATATTCTTACGTTTTAAGGTTTCATTAGCCACATAATTTTGATTTTCTGTTTTCCTTCAGGTGAAAAACATTCTCTTATCTCCAGAAAGCCAGGAAATTCTGCACCCAGGTGAGTTTTTATGTCGAAGTGGAACAAATGGGTGGACTTAGCTAGTTTTAGAAGTCCACCCTGACCTGTATCTGAGTGCAGTTGGAAGAAGAAAAATTAATGCTCATTATTCTTAGACACACCCCAGGTAAATGAGTATTAGTGGAGATGAAAAAATAACCACACATAGAGTACATTGACCCAAGTGAGTGTCTAAGTAGAGGTGAAAAGGTAATAGCATTTGGTTTTAGCAGTAGACACACCTAAGTGTAATACTTATATCAACTTATTTTATTGGGAAATATTTCATCAACATAAACATTTTTGATGGCAAGATATTTAATCATGCTGCTAAACCCAAAAATTTTTAAGTCCTATTTGCACGCTTTCATTTTTAGTTAGTATGCTCACTCCCTACTTGGTAGCTCAAAGCAACCTTGAAGGTGAAGCTGTATACGAGACCAGCATTTATGCACAAGACAAGGGCTTAAAGTGGGAAAGTTGCATGCAAGTTGTGGACAGTATACTTACCAATAATTTATTGTGTGCATGCACCAGAGGTTGACTTGCATACCAACGTTCTCCATACAAGTTGCATGCTTCTTGTGGGCCTGTTGTGTACTTGTGCATGTTAGCTGTGAACATTGCTCATTTTTCAAACCTACCACTCAATTAGCATGTGATTCAGATGCACTTATTACTACATGTGATATCTAGTCTTTGTTATATTCCTTCGAATCACAAGTGGATGTTATATCCTCACTTTCAGGCTTACACAAATATGAAAAGTTGAGAGGAGAGGTTGCCAAGCTTCTGGATAAACAACATTGTGCGAAGCTAGGCATGCTGTTTGGGCTCAAGCCAGCAGAAAATGAAAAAATTCAGGAAGCAGCAGAATCTGGAAAGATGCTGATGAAAATATTGGATGAAAGAGAGCTCATCATGCCAGACAGAATGATTGGAATGTATGAAGGATTGAAAGCTATTGACTTGAACAAGGTGGCAAGAATGGTGCTGGGGTACATCGATACGTCACAGGAGAAGAATGGAAAGGAAAAAGAAGGGGGAAAATATGATAACAAAATGGTTTGCGCTTTTTAAAAACTTGTCAAGACTATGAAACTTTAAGCTTGAATCCAAACAATGGTTACTTTGCATAACATCAAGATCTTAGAATGGTTTAGTAGTGTATGTTCTGATATAAAAAGTATCCTTTTGCTGTCATGCAAGTCACAAAACATAAAGTTGAATTATTACTTTATTACTATAAAGTCTTCCGTTTACTCATTTTAAAAGAAACAGAGCATTTAACTGATTATTTCTGCTTACATAAAGTTATGTTTGTAGAGATCAAGTGTACAGCAAGTCTGTGAAGAATATTCACTGAAGCCAAATCAAATGCAGTAATTAGTTTTATATCATGATGACAGTATGATCAAAAATGTTAATTTGATAAACAATTTCTAATATTTCAACATTGTTTCAGGTATTACTTCCAGAGAAACAGGAAGTATTCTCAAAACGGGAATCAAAATTGTCAGTAAATTACACAATTTTGATAGAAGAGGGTTACAAGAGATTGAATGTCCAAAGAGCCTTGAAATTGTCTAATGGAAAACTGGACTTGGGAAGACGGATATTGCTACTTGCAAAGGAAGAGCATGGTAAAGATACCCTATGTATTTAGCTACATGGGCATTTCTTTTAATATTTCTACCTGATTAACCTTAATGTTATATCACACTCTAGGACCACATTTCAAGCCCTTGCTGTTTCAGTGTTTATGGAAGAAAAAGTATTTTTATTTATTTTAGGAAAATTACTCACAAAGTAGCTACATCATAGGAATATGATCTAGATACCTGAAATAAAACTAATTCTTGTTACTTTCAATGAAATATTCTCTTCTAGATCTGTTTTCATCAATCAGGTCAATTATTTCATGTCTAATGTTCACTGTCAAAAATTAAAATTTATTGTGATTCTTAATTATTTCGTTTCTACAAATAGAAAGTAAAACAGTTTTGTGTTAAAGAGACTATTTTCATTAAATGTGTTGATGCATTGAAGTGGCATTGAAGTGGCAAAATCACTTTCCTTTCACTTGAAATATATTACTTTTCTCCTCCAGAGAGACTTCCTTTGTTCCCAGGATCCAATCTTTATAAGGAGCAGTACTTTGATCAGCATGGAGGAGAGATGTTTATCGCAGGTGTTATTCTCCTTGTACCAGCTGGGGCATTACACACTGGAAGGATTGTTAGTCTGTGGGTTTCTACTGAACCTGCCATCAATGGACCTTTCCCAAAGAAGAGTCTAAGATTGACTCCTTTTGTGAAATTTGGTCCAGAAAGCCTTACCTTACACAAGCCTGTTACCTTGATTATTCCACACTGTGCTTTTACTCCAGCTGACCAGACGGGTCTTGGTGTTTACTCTGGTGTATTACAAACAGGTGTGTTTCTGTTTCTTTGCATTGTGTTTTATAAGTCCATTGATCATTATATTTAGTTACTTAAATTTGTTGTATCAACAGAGGTATGTATATGAGTAAGTGTGTTTGTATGTCACCCCTGATGTACTGTTGATGCTTGCTTCACTGTATGGCTGACCACTTGTACAACTGCTTGCAGATATAACAAACTCCTACTTTGGAAAATGCAGTACTGTAACAACACTATTAGATTCCTGCATAACTGCAATGTGGTTTCACTTGATATGTGAAACCACATTTGTACAAGAATGCTATGTTGGCAAGAAAATCACTAAGCCTTCTGGGTGTCTGGTTCTGTGTAATGTTAAAATGATTTTCTCAATAGGGAGGTATTGTCTCAACAAATCATGTTTGATTCCTTGCTACAGTCAAAAGGAATCTATGCAATGGTGATGGCATGTTTGTGTGACACTTGCTTGTATACACAGTAGTGGATTCACTTCATACTTGGTATGTGGATCTGTTTTATGGAGTACAAGAACCCTATTCTATTCTGTGAACATGTAAATATGATATCTCAAAAATTTCATCTTTCTTGAACTTCATACTTAGTACGTAGATCTAGCTTGGTGAGTGTGTGAACCCTAGTCAAAGTCACATGAGGTCAACAGGTGTCAAAATCTGTAAACCTTGTAAAGTGATTACTCCCAAATTAAAGCTACAATTAATTTGGGAGTTCTCTGCTGCTATGATTTTCTTTTCTAGCTTTTACTTAATTCATAGACAAATTTAAGACAAATTTAGACAAATTTAACTCACTTGCTCTACAATAGTCTGATAGGTATGTGGAATTTTAAGCACATTGTATGGCAAGGAATCACAAAGCCAACAGGTTTTTTTCAAGGAACCCTTCTCTTTTTAGTAGTACATTGACCTGATGACCTCAATCATTTGTTCCACAAAACAAATATGACCTCCATCATTTTTTTATTTGGGATAAATCAACAAGATCATTAAAGGAGGAAAAAGCACTTCAAGCTATGGCGAGCTGTAGTTAGCAACACAATTTATCTGGCAACCTTGCAATTATACCTTAAGTGAAAAACAAGATATTGTACTGTTTTGATGTTCTTTGTAAGCATTGTTGCATTTTCTAACACAAGATTGTCCCTTTAAAATCATCTTTGGTATATTTTAGGATTGGTGTTCTACCTTTCAACATGTTATAAATACTTATCTAGCAAAATTTTTTTTTAAATCTTCAGATAAAATTATCAAATGGAGCCAAGAAAGGAAACACCTCAGCTGCTCTATGAATAGTCAGCACTTTGCAGTTGAAGCTGAGAAACCATGTCTCATTGGTCTTCACGTCCCTTTCATACCCAAGATGTTGAAGCGTGTCTGTGTCTTACCGATTGTAAACAGAGTTTCTGAATCCGGGAATCAATTGACAGTTCATCTTTGGTTTCATAATGATGACTCACTAGAACATAAAGTAAGTAGTAGATTTTTGTCACCTCAAGTGGTATTGCACTTTATCTCACGGATTCCAGTAATATCTGTCTTAATTCAAACTTAATTGATGTCAGAGTAACTTAATAATAATAAAAATCAGCAGTTATTTTTACGACGCTTAAGCAAGCACAAAATGGGGAGAAAACCA